>JAHXMQ010012342.1:2781971-2819208 GCA_020466415.1 Ammodramus savannarum pratensis | reverse complement strand
CCACCCTGACACACAGGGGGGCAGGGCCTGATCTGACTCTGGCAGTGGGTTTTTTTGTTGTTTGTACTATTACATTTGTATTTTTATTCTTCCTAGTAAAGAGCTGTTATTCCTACTCCTATATCTTTGCCTGAGAGCCTCTTATTTTCAAAACTATAGTAATTTGGAGGGAGGGGGTTTACATTTTCCATTTCAAGGGAGGCACCCTGCCTTCCTTAGCAGACTTGGTCTGTTCAAACCAAGTCAGCAGTTGAAATGAAAGGCAAAGAGAGTGGCTGGGAGGAAGTGGCAATGTTACTGAGATGCCAGCTGCTCCTAAGGCAGCTCAGCAACAGAGCACTGCTGTTCCATAGCCCTTTCCAGTGCTGAGCTGCCTCACCTGTTGGCCATCTGCATCTTGTAGGAAGTAGCTCCAGCTGCTATTCCAGTGATTAGATGCCCCATGCTAATTCCAAACAGGGGCTCTGGGCGATTGCTCTCCAGGACCTAAAATGAAAAGGTTTTCAACAGATATTGGAGTGTCTCTGTCCAGCAATTCCAGCATAAACCATGCCAGTTCCCCCACAGACTTGGGAAAAAGCTCAAAGCCAGAGTGGCAGCAGCCTATGAAGGAAAGTTGCCTCCTTTCCTCTGGTTCAGAGAAAAGCCTCAGAGCACAGCTTGGTGTCAGACTACTCACAGGGAATAAGCAGTAACACTGCATTACAGACATTTAGTGCATGACATTATTCCAAGTGGGAGCTGTGAAACCAGTGCTGTTCTTTTCTAAGAGGACCTGAAAGAGCACAGGGTATGGTAATTGTGGTCACCATGTTTGTCATGTATTGTTCAAAGTCTATAAAGCCTTGTAGTAACTATTGGGCTGGAGATAAATCCCACCAGACCAACATTAGGAATACTCCAGGCAGCTGAAATGTCTGAACAACATTTGGCCTATAACAGGTTAGTACAACTTACTGCTACCTCAAACACTTGAAAAAAAGGCAAATTAAAAAGTATAATCAGCCTATAGGTATTGCACTGTACCTTTCTGACATTCTGAATCACTTCCTGGGCCTTCATGGGATCCCCTGGACCTCCAGAAATTATGAGTCCATCATAATCCATGCCAGTGAAATCATGGTCCCATGGAACCAAGTGCACTTCTGCACCTCGCTAAAAAACAAACAAAAAAACTAGTAAGGGAATCAGAAATGAAGGGAGGAGGGAAGGAAATTTTTGTAACAAGGTTCTTCCTATGCTCTCATGTCCCAGAGCCTGAGGTTGCATTTCAGTCACAGTAATCTCCTTTATCCCATGATCAGCTTCTCTCCACTATCTGACCATATTACTTTCACATAATTGGCAGACTTGACCCCTTGGAGCCACCTCAGTGTTTGTCAAGTGACTCTGAAATTCACTGATAAGATCAAAATTTACTGATGGAAAGCAAAATAAGTGTGTATGTACACATGTAACTTATGTTCACTTTTACAGAATGCATTCAACCTAATGCTAAATGAGGGCTTCACAGCCTTGCTCCATGACATGCCAGAAGCAGTCCTACACATCAAAACTGACAAACATCCACACTAATTAAAAAATTGAATCAGGGAAATCCTGTGCATCTAGAGAATATGAGGACTTTGCCTTCTGTCTTCCTGTGTGGCTAAAGAAGCAAGAACTGCTACATCACTGTGCTAAAAACAGGAAAAGCTTTTCACAGAATTCTAGAATCAAAGAATAGGATGGGATGCATGAGCCTCATGAGGCCATCAGGTCCAATCCCTGCCTAAAGCAGGGGTAATTTCCACTTTAAGGCAGGTTGCTGAGGGCCTGGGGAAGCTGAGTTTTTAATATCTTCAATGATGAACATTCCACAGGTACTTTGGGCCTGTTTCAACCATTCACCACCATCATTGCATTTTCCCCTCCATTTATTTATTTTTAACAATGTTGGGCTGACCTTCTTTCATTGTTCTTTAGAGAATTGTGCCTCATTTTTTGAAAACTCATCTTTTGGGGTTCTTCCAATGGCTGAGAGATGGCTATACAGGTCCTCTTCCTTATCCCCTCAATACACTGTACTAAGTGCAGAAAACAGCTCCCAGTGCATAAAAATCGTCCTAACAATTGTGCCTCACTTCAGGAGGGCAAGAAGTTTTAAAATGCATTGTCCAGGTGGAAGGAAGGCTCAAGAGTACAGGTGAGGCTCTTGCCAAAGCAAAACAAGTGACAAGGGACATCAAGTACGGACCCACCTTTACCAGCAGACGGATAATGTTGTACTTCAACCCACAGTCAACAGCCACAACTTTAATTGGATTCCCTCTGCCATAAATCTTGACTTCCTATAAAAAGACAGACCATGTTGTAAATGGCAGATCATGCCCTGTCCCCAAAACACAGAGAAGATGGGCAGCAGAATAACTTTTCACCAATGTGGATAAATTGGTACTTAATTTATGTGGAAATCTCCAGGAATACTGTAGGCATTAGTGCTTCCTTCATCTTTCTGTGAAAGTAGAAGTTATACTGCTGTTTTATATACTGTTGATTGCAGTGATACCTTAGGTTTTAAGATTTTTTTGTTGTTTTGGTGTGCACTTTTAGCTTTATATTAAGTGTTACTAGGATCTTTCCTTAGGGTGGTGAAGACAAAACAATCCTATTCTAGTTGGAGACTCAAGGAAAATCTCCTCAAACTTCAGGTCCAAAGCATAGGAAAGGTGAAAAGAGGAGGGCGGGCAAGCAAGCAAGGAGGATGAAACTTCATCATTTGAAGCTATTAACTGGAAAGTTAACTCCTGTATGCAAATTGACTAAAACTCAAAAATGTGAGATCTCATGACCAAGCCCTCTTTTGCCTCCATCTTGGAGCCAACTGGGCAGAGTGTGCCAGGGTGTGGCCTTTGAAGGCACTTCAATAAATATCCACTTTATTCCTCTCAACTCTGTCTAGCCTCTGCTTCAGCTCCTTAAGGCATCCACAGCAGTCATGCAATTCCTAAGCAATCACTTGTTTCTGTAACTCAAGCTTTTTTCCTGTGTGTCACCTCATTAGCAGTGAAGCAAAAAGCCAGCTCTCACAGATTATTGCAACCCAAGAGAAACAGGCCAGATACCAGTGAGAGATTTTCAGCTGAAGTGCAGTCATCCTGCTGATGCCAGGGGAGCAAAGCCACAGCTCCATCACATGAAACACCACACCAGCCCTCCAGTCCCAGTCAGAGCACAGCACAGCTGGGGACAGCTGGGAGTGACATTCTGTGCACATGTTCCATATGGACCTGGCAGTTTTATCTCACAACTTCTCTTCCAGCTGCTGTTCCTTAACCCATTCCACAAAATAAATTGTCACCAGTCCCAAATCTGGACCACCATGCTTTGTACACCCAGTTATATACTGGTCACAGCCAGAATGGGAGAAAGTGAAGTCAAACCAATCTATGTTACACGGCCTTGGTACTGTGCCATTGTCAGGCAGCTCTAGCACTAATGTAAAGTTATTTATGGACAGCTTCTTTCTGAAGCCTGCTGAATTATTTTACTTGCTACATGACTAGAGGCAGCAGTTATTGATGTTATTCATCAATAAGCACATAAGGCTGCCTTCTTCCTCCTAAAAACAAACTCTGTGTTTACCTTCAGTTACACTCAGCTTCTGAAAGCTGATATTGACAAATGTATTTTGCCCAAAGTGGCTTTTCTCTTGGGCAACATGGAAAAAACAAGTCTTTCTTTTTTTTTTTTTCTTTTACACCAAGTAATTCCCTTTTAATCAGCTTCCCTGGCATCTGTATCTCACATCTGGACCTCCTTATGAAAAGACACTAAAATCCATGTCCAATATGGCTGGTGCAGGGTGACAAACTGAATTTTTTAAAAGGAGAAATATGGTCAGCCAGAAGGAAAAACATTTTCTCAGCAGATAATTCAAGATGAAGTTTGTTAACAGAATATTGCAACGTGTTACACTAACTCAGTTCTTGTTTGAACTTTTATCTCTGCAGAGATTGAAATGCAGAGGTTTCTAGTGATGCCTTAGGATTCAGCTTTTATATTTTTCAGATCCTGTGCTGCTTTAGTGCATTACTCTAAAACTCCATAGCCTGTCAGGTGCTGTTCTCCTGTTTTATTCAGACAAAATAATTCCTCTCTAGGCCTGGAACTCAAGGACACCTTACTGCCTCAGGCCCTGAAAAGAATAAACAAAAGTGAGTTGCACATAAGCAGATTCAGGTTCCAACAGTCTATAGTGGGCCTGTATCACTTCACAGGGATTTTATGGGTCCTCTACCTACTGTCCTTCAAGCTGCTGGATGGTGGGCTTCAAAAATCCCAAGAACATTAGGGTGTTCAGTTCTCACAGAAACCATTTTCGTGTTCTGTATCAGAGACCCCTAAGAAAAACTGACTGTCCTTTTCAAAAGGGGCTTTTGAAGATCCCTTAATTTCTCACAATATCCATACTTTAAAAAAATAACAAAATATTGTGAAGCAAAGACCTCCTTCAAAGGTTCTCCTTAGCTGTTCTCATGACCAGAGGGAGTTGTGGGGCAACACTACTTCAAGTACTTCAAAACTCTTACTTTCAAAACTCTTCCTGCTCAAATTAATTAGCTATGATTTGTCACAACACTTCCTTCAGCAGCAAGACTGATTTCAGATGTTGCTGTCTTCACAACCCACTTGTCACACTGTCCTGCAGAGACCTGACCTGTCCCCTGCATCTGGCCAAGAAACTAGACTGGGAGCTGGATGAGAGCACTGTTAAAACCCATTCCTTCTAAAGCCAGAGGGTTTCCCTCACCTGTTCACAGCACAGCCCATAAAAACTGTCCCAGTCTGTAAGGATTGTGTAAGAGAGCTGCAAACCAGTGGTTAGGGAGAATACAAGCTCCTGCTGGTACTAGTGCTGAGAACAAAAGCAGCCCATGGACCTGCAGGTGTGATGTGATATTTTAGTTTGGACTGGTTGCCTATCTCTCATCTGCTCTGCAACCCTGATGATCACATGCACCAAAAACATCTCCAACAAGAGTGCTTGCAGAATATTGGCAGTTTTCCACATTCCTTGCCCTGGGTAGACAATGTTAGCAAGCACAGTCTGTATCACTAACATTTAATCAAGGTGGCAGAGGGTGGGTAGGATATAATGAGAAAATCAATCACTCCTAGTGTACAATAGATAAGCAGATTCCAGATCATACTGTATGCTGATTTGCATGAAAATCACCATTTGGCAACAGATGGATTATCATGTCCAGTAATTGCCAACATTAAACAGCTTACCTCATTTACAGCTTTCTATGTGAAGTTGTTTTTTAAGCCTATAAAATGAAGTTATAAGCATAACAAGACTGCCAAAGCGCTGTTAATCTTATTCTATCTCCCTTTAAGAAGTTATTTTCAGCATCTTTACAGCAATTCTGTTTTAGTAATTGCAGAGTTTAGCATCAGCAATCTTACCTGTTTCTGAGATTTACTGACACAAAATGGCTCCACCTGCACCTTGCAATCCTAGACCACAACCTCAGTAAGCAATTGGATGTCAGCCACTGTGTAACACCAAGGCCCTGACTCAAAACACAGTGTAGGTGCTGGCATGAGCTGGGTGAGATTTGCAAGGCAGACTTTGTACTGCAGTGGCATCCCAGGATGCCAGTTACTACTGTAAATCCAAGATTTAGAGATGGAGAGTGCTTCAAGCTCCCCCTTTCTTGCTGACCATCCTGTTCAGGACTGCTTTTCACCCACACCATGAACACACTGGCTTGTGTCCAGAACAGTACACAAGCAATTATTTGCAGAGCTCTTCCAGACATCACTGATCTTGAGGGAAGTGCAAACACCATAACAAGCATGGAATTTGCAAAAGGGACTCATACACTCAGTGCTCACTTCTTAATGGGATTAAGCATCCAGGGCACTCCTTATCCCCCAGTTAAATCCCCAAAAGGGCCACAATTTAAGACATTGGGACTTGCATTGGTACAAGAACAGTTACTATTTTTTAGTATGGGCCTGGTTTCCTACATCCCTGTCACAGCACATGTCACAGTTGAGACAGCCACTACACACAGAGTGTCACCACACAATTTCAGAAAGCTTCAGCCCACACAAAGTAACACCTCACCACTTCAGAAGGCTGCAAGCATCTGCCCTTCTTGTCCTTCAGCCCAGCCTTTTATCCCCTCCTGTTGATGCCCTGCACCTGTGTGCCCTCTGTTCCCTGTGGTGGTTGGTCAGTGCCCCTGGGCACTCCATGGCTCATTGCTGTCAGTGCTGCTCACCTGCTTCTCACAGCTGTGCCCATTGGGATGAGGCTGGGCCCCAGCCCCACTCCCAATCACCACAAACTGTGTGCCTGAACATCCCCATGACTTCTAACATTCTTCTCAGCTTGTAGTTGAACACTGTTTGCATGCCCAGCTATCAAATTAAAAACTTCACTTCAGTCTGTTCAGATTTATGAACAGCAGCTAATTCCAGTACTATTAGAAGGAGGAGATTCCTAATGGGGTCCAGTTTTGACATCTAGAAATCTCTTCTGGAATCACCCCAACAAAATCACACCTCAACACAGATTATCAAATGATATTGTGACGTTTCCTAAATTTTTTTTAAGGAAAGCAACCATTCTTTTTATCAATTCTTTTTATGTTTCAAAACATCCACCATATACCAGGTCTAACTGTATCCCAAATATTTCTCCGTCTTTGTAACACACAATCCCTCTGATCAGAGTGTGCTTCAGACCACATTCAGCTCAACACAAACCATTTTTTATCTCCAATACTGCACCTAAGGAGCCATGGGGATATTGAGAAAACAGTCCAACAAAGGTCTAGAAAGGTGCATGGTTTAAAAAACATCTCCAAATTGTTTGTTTAGAAAAACTGGTTGATCCCCAGAGAAACTGAGGAGCAGTTACTACCTGGTGTATACAGCTCTAATACTATGGAAAAACTTCTCACCTTTGTTGAAACTTCTGCAATTAAGTTTTGCTTATTTGGGTCTACAAACTCCACGGGTTGACCTTCAAACTCAATCTTCCCAAGTACTGTGCCCTGTGGAAATACAGCATAAAAAAACAAAGCATAAGCAAAAGAGAAGCTGTGAACACTGGGACAAGGTGTTGACAGCCCCAGTAACCAGAACAGCTGTTTAAATATGGGGTTTTGGCAGTTTATAACCTTTTTTAGCATTTTCAGAAGTTTATGAGCCTTCCTTGGTATTAAAAAATCTGTTTAAATCCCCTCCTTGAGGGGAGAGACATTATCAGCAGTAATATTTGTTAATAGCCAGTCTGGCAAGCTGTGTTGTGACATGAAATTGAGTTGTCTTCCAAGAAGATCAGAATTCAGATCCCCACATAACTGCCATGTAGATCTGGGAGGAACCCACAAAGCAGTTTGAAGATTTTTTGGTTTTAGGAGCCCACTGTGAGGTTTTCAGCTGCCTCCTGTGCACAGCTACAAGGCAGCAGAACTGGTGTAAGGCAAAGCTATGTAGGAGGCAGGTCAGCCCAGCTGTTTTCTGAATAAACTGTTAAAAATAAAAATCACCTCTAGCAAACCCTGCTCTGTGTTGCTGTTACCACCTGGCAGAAGCTAGGACACTCTTGTTCTTCTCATTGGAAAAAGAATCCCTGCTTTGGCTTTGCCCCATTCCTGAAGTAAGTGGGATTAATCTAGGATTAGTAAATGGGATTAATCTATGGTTAACCTCTTCTCAGCATGGGAACAGGGTGTGCACTACAGAACTTTTCAAGGATGGAAAGGGGAAGTAAAACAGAGGAATCAATGTTTTGTAGTAAATTTCTCACATCCCAATTTCATGACCAAACATGTTAAACCCAGCTTGCTCTTTGGATATGACACCAGTATTCACATTGGGATTGCTCCTTGGATTTAGTGATTCTCCTTTGAGATAGTTCCCTGGCTTTCTGAAGTATCCTTGCCATCTCTCTAGGGCAAGCAAGAGCCAATATCTTGCACAGCCATGCACACTAATAAAAGTTTTAAGGACAGAGTTTTGCCCCTAACAGTGGATGACATCGTATGTCTTCTTTCTTACACCAAAAGCTGTTCCAAGCTGCTTTACATGAAAAAAAGAAAATAATCATTATCTTCAGCAAGTCTTGTTCTTGGAAATGAGGGTCCAGAGTGGTGCTTGAGAGCCATGGTTCTGAGTGCCACCACGCAGTGAGTTCCATAAATGCTGGTGACACAGCTCCTTGTTCTCTGCCAAATGGTGCCCTGCATTTACTTTCAGTGCAGTTTAACAACTCATTGCTTATTTCTGCATGTACCATAAGGAGGCTCTGTTCTCACCCCCAGTTTTTATAGGGACAGGGAGTGAAATACTAAGTAGGTTTTTTCCAGCCTGAGAGAACTGGGTGAAGAGGTGACATTATGCACTTTTTTAAGAGCCATACACCAATACCACCCAAAGTCATGGTATAATGACTCACTACCATACACTGCTAGGTTATAGGACAAACACTGAAAGTATTAACTTTGGATAAAAGGAATGGTGATCTATTATGTCTTAAGAAAGCAGAAAATATATTGCCATTTTCTATTGTATTAAATTGCATCTGTATGCTATCTGTAAGAGCAGGACAATGCCACATCTTCCTAATAGAATTCATGTCTACAAATATTCCTTTATTCAAGCTGGCCCATTCCTGTCTTGTGCTGTGGAATGAAAGGGGGCATAGGGTTGGGCTGCAGACTGAAAATTGATCATCTAAAGAAAAGAGCAGCTTCAAATAATCCATTAGAAAAGAAAGCCCTCCGAGGCAAATTTACATTCGGACTGGCTTTGATCACCATTTCAGCCAGTGTGAAGTGTACCTTCACATTAACCTTCACTCCATAACACAATCCTACCCATGACCTTCAATTGTCAGCTCTTGGAAAACAGAGAAAAATAATGACTATTGAAAATAATAGCAGGTTTCAGCCAAAGGAAACCAGGTTAGGAATATATCTTGGATGACTGTAGGCATTCCTCTGTATCAGAGGGGCAGAATAATTTCCACTGACCAAAGGTGCCACTGTCTGTGAATGAATATCCACAATGGCACAATATCTCACAGACTTGTTGCTCTCTGACTGTTTCTGAGTTAAGATGTGTTTGATACCTGTTGTGTCTGACACTACCTGAGGCCTTTCATTCACATCACCTTGTGCAGGACAGGAAGCCCAGAGCAGAGCCAGGGAGAGGGGCCTCCTTGGGATCAGAGCATTGCCCAGCAGCACTGAAGCCTTTGGAAGAGCACATGGATGTGATGTGAAGTCAAGGCAGCCCAGCAGTACCATTTTTACTCCAGGTTTGGAAAGGGTTAATGCAAGGATCAAGGGAAGCAGATCATACCTTGTCACGAATTAATTTGGACAACATCCTGGTATCAATCCCATACAGTGCAGGCACCTGAAGAAAATCCAAGGACAAGTTAGAGAACAAACAGCTAAAAAAATGGAAAGAAGACAGCAGCCAGATCACCTTCATGAGAACATGCCACAGAATCATAGAACAGTTTGGTTTGGCAGATCCTAAAGCTCATGCCATTCCAAGCCCTGCCATGGATAGGGACACCCTCCACTAGAGCAGGCTGCTCACAGCCACATCCAGCCTGGCCCTGTGTGAGGAACTCAGGCTCTCAGCAGCAGCTTCACCAAGGCTGCCTCACTGCAGCTCTTCACTTCTCCTCCTGATAACCACTCATAAATAGCTGAGATGTTAAAATCTAGTTTCTGCTTTAAAAAGCACAAAATAAAGAGCTAGTCTTTCCATCCAGGTCAGTTCTCACTATGTTGTTACATCTAGACTGCTCACCTTTTCTTCTTGCAACCACTCTCCCAGGGTCCTAGTAGCCTGCCAGTGGCTGTACTCATTGCTGTAATCCTGCACCAGTAAACCTGAAACCTGTAGACAGAAGAAACAACATTTTGCACTGTAGGATCACCTTTGTATTTATCCTGTACCTTTGACTTGCACTATTCATTCCCCATAAACCATGTCATGGATACACTACAGGCTAGCTCATGTCTGTACCTGGGCATTTTCACCAGGAAATCCACAGGAGAATGTGGCTTGGTAACCAAAGCTGCAAATTGCACTGAGCTAACAAAACACTTCTTGTCAAAAGAAAGCAAATGGAAATTTAAGACAACACAAAATGTTTTGTTTTGATTCTTTTTTTTTTTTTTAGTAAGAAAACTTTTCACTTTCAAGTAACCTTTCATTTCAAAAGTCAGTTCCATTTTTCAATGGAGTTACTGTATAAAACAGTTATTTCACCTCAGAACACATACTTCCAGAAGGCACATGGCAAAAAATACCCATCTTGATTTCTGTACTAAGCCACCACTCTTCCACAGAAAAATATTCAGAAGAAGAAAAAGAAAGGTTGAGAATCACTGGTTCCTTCCATAAGGGAGCCAGTAAACTTTAACTCAGGCTGCTGGACACAGCCCTTTGATCAGCACTGCTCCTCCCACCATTACCTTGATCCCATCAGATTCCAGAAATCTCCTGAGGCCCATTTCATCCAAAGCAGCTGTGTCAGGCACTCCACCATTCCCAACTATGGGGTTAGCTAGGGTAAGAATCTGCCCTTTGTAGCTGGGATCTGTCAAGGCTTCAGTGTATCTAGGTGAAGAAATGGCAGAAGAAATGTACATTGGTCTGGAGTCAAAAGGAAAATAAAAGAACCAGTGAAAACAAGACAGATCTGAATCCCCATATGACAAAAACACAGAAATGGTGTTCATGTGAAGGTATTCTCAGAATAAAAGCAAACACACCTGTGAATATGCCCTGACTTTGCCATTTGTGGTTAAACATTTGACATGGAGAACAAGGAAAGGCTTTTGCTTCTCATGTTTCATTTAAGGAAAGCACATCAACAAACTCAGAGTCCTCTGATTTAACATGAGAAACAAGTACAGGGAGGGCAAGAAGATCTCAGCCCTGCAGATTATTACTGATAACAGCTTGGCCTGGCATCTCCCTGGGCAGTGCTTTGCACTACATGAGCTGTAAGAGGTTTCCCCTCTCAGTGGCAGCAGAAGGCTCCAACTGAAAAGCCAGCAGACAACAGAGCTGCTTGCCCAGGCTTTGTCCCTTCCACACTCTGGAGCTTGTCTTGGGATGCTCAGGGCTGTAACTGCTCTTTTTGTGGGGGAGGACATATACAAATCCTTGGGATTCCTCATCACTGTTCTGGGTCCTTGTCTGCCACCCACCCTGCCATGGTCCCACTTCTGAAGTTTCTCCCTGGCAATCTCCATGTTCCCAGCCACAAAGCACCATCCATTTCACCTGACCAGACTCCTAAGTGCTTGGAAGCTGGGTTGTGTATCCCTGCAGAAGCCAAGTTGAAGACAAAGCTTTGGGATTTAGCATTCCATCCCAGTCACACAGCCCCAGGGCATGTCCTATCACTAGTCCCAGAGCAAAAGCCTGGCAGCTTGTTAAGCACCTGCCTGAATGCCCTTCTCAGCAAGGACAGACCTAAAAGCACTCTGGAACATTCTTCTGCAGCAGAGGACCAAACCTAGGACTCCACAAAGTGTCATCCCTGCACCCAGTAGATCCCACTTTCAACCACATATAGGGGCACAGGGTAAATGTGGTCTATAGGCTCCTGTTCTTCAGCTCCAAATTAATAACCTCACTTTCTCCCTTATTCTGTGGTATACTGTTGCAAATCTCCATTAAACAATTATTGTCTTTCAACCCAAAACCAGCTGCAATTTAGCAACAGATAAAGTTATCCCCACAAATATTGAGCCAAATGCATAAAGACACTTCAGGATGAATCTGCCCTGTACAAAATATAATGAATTATTGTCATTATTGTTTAAACAATACCTAATTGGCAACTCCAGTCATTTACCAGATATCAGCAAGTCACAAGAGACATTTTTATGGAACACCAGACTTACTGACAGAAGATTAATTGTCAAACATTGGGAAAATCTTCACAAAAGCAGGACTGGCTGCTGGCAGATATAGACAACACAGCACACCAGCCAGCACTGAGAAATTACAGGTTGAATAAACAATGGGCAGGAAATAATTTCAGGTAAGTCTCTCCTGATGCCCAAATCTATATTTGCAGCTGCAGGTAACCAAGCACACAAAGTGCAGTGTGATCTCAAAACTGCAGCAGGTACCAGGCTCGTGGCACGGGCATGCTGGGCATTGTTGTCTCCTTCCCAGCTAATTGGTCATGCCTCCAAAGGACTATTTGTTACTGACAAAGGCAATGTCATTGACCTTTGCATGTCATTTGTGATCAGCAAACAAGGACAGAGAGCCATGGCTCTGAGTGGGGTGGGCAGGCAGAGCTCAGACAATGCCCTTCAAGCAGGAACAATGCTGTGTGGAGCACAGAGGGGCAGATGGAAACACCAGCTCCAAATGTGCTGCAAGGTCTAACCCTTGCTGTGCCTGCCCAGAGGTCTGCCTGATTTCAGTAAACTCCTGTCAGCCCATTCTGTCACTAAAATATCATGGGAAACACACATTTATTAGAGATAAACACCTTTATGGAGCCATTTCAAACATGGGACATTTTATGGGTTGTAACTCTTCTTTTTTAATGGGAAACCTTCTCAGTTTGTTCCAAACATATGGCTGCAACAATAGGCTTATCTTTTTTCCAGGGAATGCTTCTGAAAAGTTCATCTTCTTGCTTTTCTATCAAAAATTCAACATATCACCCCTAAAAGAGTGCTTTTGGCCTTCTAGTCCAGAGTCAACATGTCAACATTTCAGCAAGCTTCAGCTACTTCAGGCCTGAGAGCTGTATGCACATAAAGTGCTCTGCCTCTCATTTCTATTCCATGAAGGAGAACGTGGGGGTCCAGATGAGGAGACACAGTGCAGAGCAGCCTATTAATCACCCCAGATAGAGCCCATGCTGACCCCACTCAGCACCCAGAAACACCCACTTCACAGAAAGCAGGTCTGAGGCTCACCAGCACCCCTGCTGTCACCTCTTGCTCCCTATTGTGACAAACTGCTGCGTGCCCCAGCAGCCTGGCATCTCCTTCATCCTGACACAGGCTCTTCCTGTGTCAGGGAGAAGGGACAGCTGGGTTCCTCTGGATACACAGATCTTGATCTCTGTGATCAGAAGCAGGAGGTACCTCTACAGGGTTCCTTTCAATGGACAGCAACCCCTGGACTGGTAGGGGAATCTGCCACCTTTATGTTCTGCAACAATGCTGCAAACTCTTGTTTTCCATTTCTCTGAATCAATCAAAGTCATGTTCTGTACAGGGGGTTCTGAAAATACTTCCTTACATTTTTAGTGTTTTCTCCATGCCCATATGCTGCCCAGCACAGAAGAGATCTCTGTCACAGCATCCTCTCCAAATGATTAGACAATGAACAAACACAACTTCTACTGCCACAATAACATGTGGAGAGGAAATTAATCCTTCAGGTCCTACTTGACTTTTGTGATGTGCCAGGATTTATGGCCCATAATCTATCAATGAGAAGAGAACTCTGGTGCCCTCCATCATTCTGATCTATATTAAACAGTGCCTTGTTGGCAGGTATATTAACACAGCCAGTAATTAGTGCTGTCAAAATGCTTAAATAATTGTCTCTAACGCAAAACTCTGCAAACTGATTCCCCTCTGCAGCAATTTAACATTCTCACCAAAGGTATCATTTTAAAACTCAACCTGTGAATACTGAGATCTCCAAAGGACAGCATAATTTGGGGAACACAGAGCAGATGAGCAAAGACAGCTATGAATGACTGCAGAAGAAGCTCAAGCATCAACAACTTCAGAGTTGTCTTAAATCCCCAGGGACACATCCCTGTGCTTACCAAAAGCCCCATTCCTCTGCTCAGGCAGTCCAACAAAAGCATTTGGCTGCAAATCTAATTTTCTACCACTGAAGAGGATCCAAAATCATGCTAGGTTAGGCAAGAACCTGATCCTGCCCTTTAGCTGGAAAGGCACAGAATGCAAAAGCACCCTTACCTGTGGTATGAGCCAACAAATTACATAAAAGATGGGTCATAAAGGTGACCAACCTGGGGTTTAAAGGTTTTGCACTCAGAAGCCAAGTTCCATTACCAAGAAGGCTGCAGATGCTTCAAACCTCTATAATTGATCTGGGCACTGGAGGGAGAACAGACAGCTTCTCTGCTCTGACCCAGCAATTCAGTAGGAAATGATCAGAACCCTATGTATCTCATTATCATCATTGGATCAGCCTTTAAAGGTGTTTATTACTACAAATGCTTTGGCACAAGGTGTCTGCCTGAAACACCTTCATTAATTCTATCTCTCTCTCTGTACCTCTGGACCACAATGTAGTAGATATTGAATATATAGAAAAATAAATAGAATAATATGATAATATAATAAATATAGAAAAATACCTGCTTGGATCAGGACCCTACAAGCTTGGAAAAAGCAGCTTTCACACTTCAACAAGCTTCCAGAGAAGTACTGATGCCCATATGCCATTTGCTGTTGCCTTACCCAGAGAGCCCAGTGTTGAACACAACCTCCCCTGCTGTGGAACATGGATAGCCAAAGGAATAGCCCTTCATCTTCATCCCATCTTCCAGCACCAAGTTTGCTGTCTGCACCTAGAGAAAGGCACATGAAGAGACTCAAACACAGGAGGAAAGGTTTGATGTTTATAGAGGTACCACAGGATACTTGCCTTTCATGCCTAGCATTGTAAGTATTGCTGTCCTTCTCCCACTCCCAGCTGCCAAGACATTACCTCTTTTTCCAGCCTGATGCCCTTTTTTCTTTCTCTTAGGAAACATTGTTTTCCTACTGAGCTGGCAAGCCTCACTGCAAGCAGAGCATGTGCTGCTATTACTGTGGGACCACCCTTTCCCATGCTTCAGCTCATTTTTTCCACATATGACATCTTGCAATTTACCAACATCACAACCCTGCAGGGAAAGGATCACTTGCCTCCTCAATGTTTGCTCAAGGCCTGCTGCTGATTCTGCTCATCCAGCTCTGACCTTTGATAGGTGCTTAACTTCTGGTGCAAGCATACAGCAATGCCACTAAAAATACACGTGTGTTTAGTTGAATTGGTGTCAGACAGCAAAATTTAAAATACCTTTGTATTCTGCTGTAGGACACTGGAGCAGAGGAACTCATGGATCAGATGGACACTCATGGTCTCAGTTACCTCAGGGATAGATATAAATTTTCCCAGAAGAAGCAGCTATGAAACAAGCAGCCTAGAGGAAACCATACCTCTTCCAGAGAGGGTTCAGCAGGACTGAGTCCCACACTAACTGAGGGATCCCTTACAGACTTCATCACTATTTTACAGCCAGGCAAGCAGGACAGAGTGAGTTTTACAGAAATCCTTAAGAGATTATTTGTCACAACTGGATCTTTGCACATATCAGACTAAATGTGCCACCCTCTTTGGCCCCACATGGAAACTAAACTTTTCCAGGCACTAGATGGGAAACCACCAGAGAACTCCAAGTTCTGACAAATAAATAATGACTACGTGCACAGCAGAAATGACAGAATGAGTTGGGAGATTCCCTCAGCAGGATCACTGGTGTCATGCAGAGCAAGAGAAAGAGTAAGCAAAGCTGTAAATAAATTTGCCAGTGAATTCCTGGCCTAAAAGAATTTGGACTATGTACTTTCAGGACCCTGGGTAAACCTCCACCTCTGGAAGGCAAGCACAGCTGTCTCCTAGACACAAGCAGAGTGATGACCAGTGCAAAAATCCCAGTGGTTTGTGCCACAGGAAATGTGCCAAGCATGTCCACAGCAAGCAGCTCTCACCATGATTTAGCTTCATATTGGTTTCTTTTACAGAACTATTCCTCTTACTGGGATTTTGAAGAGAAAAATCAAGATCAATTTCCTGCACAAAGGAGCTGGAGAGCTGCTTTCCATTAGCTGTAAATCAGATGAACAATCACAGCAAGGAGAAATTTCATTCTCGGTATTGAACATTTTGTAACCATCATGCCAAACATTCATTTGGAGCCCCTCTGCGGTTACAAATACCACACAGATCAATTACTAATGTACTGCAAAATGCACTAAAAATCAAACTGAGATGCCAAGTAATTGAATTCTGTGCATCTGGGATGCTTTTAGGCTTGCCATTTTTTCCTCATTAATGTCAAACACCCAGTCATTCTCCAAAGATTTAGCCATAACTTTTGGAACCTTCCCACACCATTGGACAGTTTAGTCAGCAACACCAAAATCTCCTCTCTCCCCAGTTCTAAACAGAATTCTTGTGGCTAACCTAATCCCCTAGGTTTAGACCAAATTAAAATGAGGTTGTGGGCTTCCCATCACTGGGAACACCTTGGGGCAGTTGCCTCAATTGTGGTCCTGGCCACCAACCCTGGAAGAATCCTTCAGGAAACAAAGCCCACAATGGTGGAATGACCAGAAAATTTAAGATTCATCCAAATGCTGAAGGCCAAACCCCAGAGCAATAACTGTGAGCTTCAGAGCCTCATCCTCACTAAAGTTCTGCATGGCCTTCCTCCCACCACTGCCCACCTCCCTTCTAAACCAGACAGCACAGAAATCATTTCTGTTCAACAGAAGCCCTTATTATTACTAGTAGAGCCCCTACACAGTGTTCAGGTAATGGAGAAAAATGTCCCTGAGCAACCATAACCTGCCCGCAAGTTCAGCTATAGCAGGGGATAGATGTTCAAGTGTTTCCCTCCCTCCCTTGATTTATTATTGTTAATTAAGTGGTTGGTTCATTGAGCATTCTCAAAGCAATTATTCTTGCTTACATTTCCAGTGGAGGTGTTACCATATCCCTAAGCTGTCAGCCTACCTTGTTTTTTCAGTTTTGCTTTTAACGTGAAAAGTGATTTACAGGTTACAGAGAAAGCCTGTTGGCTCAATCAGGGATCAGCTGGGAGAAATACTTCCTCTCAAAAAAAGAACAAGCAAGAAATAAACAACCCCCCAGAGCTTCCATCAGGTCCTTTCTCAAAAGCATCCTCACATAGCCTCAGATAAATCTCTGTTGTAATCTCAACTAAATTGTTTCTACCACACCCACTCAATATCAGATATGCCACTTGCAATCTGATTTCTTCTTCTTCCTACACTTCAGTGGCTTCACCTCCAGCAGAGGGCCCTGTGCTCTAGAGAGGCTGCAGAACTCTTCAAGAGCTTTGAGGATGAAGATGGCTAACAGGAAGGGTCATGCTGATGTCACATTGACAGATTTTGTGTATTTTGTCAAAGCAGCTTGAAGAGTCAACTAGTTCAGATCCCACTTCACACATCAAGTAAAGAAAGCACTTAAGAAGTTAAAAGAAAAACCAAAACCCCGTAAGAAAGCAGATGAAATTAGTTCCAGTTAGTTCCCTGCTGTAGCAGCCCTTCCCATGTAAAAAGTGGATGATAAAGACCTGCAGAATCTCAAAAGATCTACAGTACAATTCCACACAGCAGCTTCTCTGCCACATTTCTTGGCTCACATCTGCCTGGCTACAGAACAGCTGGCATATCAGAAGCAGAGAAGAATCCAAGAGCTCCAAGATTCCTTCTACAATAAAAAGCTGGTGTCAGGACTGAGCTACACTTCACTTTCCCAGGACCAAATAACCAGCAACAAAGGAGTAATTTTCTCTCTGACAGAAAAATCAAACTGATTCTTACTGTTCTTGTGAGTATTGTGCCATCACAGGCTGGAAATCTATCTGGACAAGGCTAACAGTCAAGATGTCTTGTGCCAAACCCTGTATATAACTATCTGTATCTATCTGATTTTGCTCTGGCACATTTAACCTGGCTAAGATTGAGAGAAGAAGACAGGGAAAGAAAAAAGAATGAGTCAAGATGAGTCTTGGGATATACCAACAAAGCTTCACACTCAGGATATTTTCTGGGGAGAAGCACTGCATTAATTCCTTTATTATCCAAGACAAAGCAACACAGGTGCCATGGTAGAAAAACCACAGTTCCTCAACTTGAAGGGTGTTTACATCAATGCCATAAGTATTTGTCCATCACAAAACTCAAAGGAGAAGGGTGAACCAAGCCAGATGAGGTACCTAGCACAATTCACTGAGGACCCATGGAAATGAGCACCACTTTTCTCCCCCACAGTAACAGTACACTAAATTCCCCCCATCTATATGGGAATGGGCCCCATTTTACATCCCCTTCATCTTCAAAATCAGGACTGGAGTACCTTCTGACTCATCTTTAGCTTCCTCACCCACCTCTCTACTCTCCTTGCAGTCACTGTCCCATTTCTTTCCACCTGCCTCAAATACATTTGAAGAGTCTTTTCACAATAATCTGAATTAGTTTCCAAAGCCTGCACTCCACAAAATTTTCCTCATTTCTGACTACATTTTAGCTCATTCCTGGTGGTTTTTATAGCTGTCCCAAACCTCTCCTTACAGAGCCAGCTGTACTGTTACAAGCCACCTATTTATTGCTCACACTACCTTTACATGCCCATTTAACTACATTGGCCTCAGAAGAGCATTAAACAATAAGAACTTCAGCCAGCACTCTCTCTGCCTCTTCCTGAATTTTAAACAAGCTTGATTAACCTGAAACCAGTAATGCTAAACATCCTCACTGAGAGCCCTGAGGGGTCTCTGGTCTGCTCCCTGCCCCTCTTTCACTCATGGATGCCCATCTCTTCTTTAGAATGGAAGGATGGGATGTAATAGGGAAATATGGACCTGTGAATTCCCACATTTAACACAACTCACCTACCATGGTGTTTCCCCACACAGGATGAGTTTAAACTGGACAGAACACAGACTTGGGAGAAGCATTTTTCTAAAACTATCCCCTCTCCATCATGCTAATACTTAACTTATACACAGTTCAGATGTTTTCATTTTATTTTGTTATGTTTCCTAAAATAGTCCAGTGAGAAAAAGTAATTAAAGGCAACTAAATGTTCATTTAAGCCTGCAATAATGGAAGAATGAGACCATTACCTAATACTGCCATTAGTCCACACACAGCATTCTGGATCATAGAATATCCTAAGTTGCAATGGATCCACAAGGCTCATCAAGTGCATCCAACTCCTGTCCCTGCACAGGGCAACCCCAAGAATCCCACCATGTGCCTGAGAGTATTGTCCAAATGTTTCTTTAGCATGCTTACACTGCATTTCACTCTCTCCTCAAATTCCTCAAAAATACCCATTATCTGTAGGGCTGATTGGAACACCAAGCCCAGCCACAGGTCACTGCTTGTTCACTTTGCTCACAACTAGACTTAACTTGCACACTCTGATGCAAAGAAACTGGGAACTCACATGCTGAAAGAAGGTGTATAAGCAGGAACACTTCTTGCCTTATCCTGAATTCCTCTGCACAGGAAATTTAGGTTTAAAAGTATCATGGAATGGTTTGGGTTGGAAGGGAGCTTAAAGATCACTGTGTTCCAATCCCTTGCCATGAGCAGAGACACCTTCCCCTGGAAGGTTGCTCAGACCCCTGTTCAACCTGGCCTTGAACACCTCCAGGGATGTGACAGCCACAGATTCTCTGTGCAGCCTGTTTCCAGTGCCTCACCACCTTTGCAATAAAGAATTTATTGCTAATATGTAATCTAAACATCCTCTGTCAGTTTGAATCCATTCCTCCTTTGTCCTGTCCAATAACTGGTCTGTTGCAAGGAGCTCAGAGGACTCCTGAAAAATGAGTGGCTGTGGGACAGGGAAGAGAAACCCCAGTCCTCAGTGGACAGAAGTGACACTGATCAGCCCCTAGACCACCCTGCCAGGTAAGGCAGCACCTGCAGCCCAAGTCTCTCTATGCTCTTCCCTACCACTCTCTGAAACACCACTCCTCCACTTGCTAATTCCATTGTACTGTTCATTCAACACAAAACCTGAGCAAAAGTGCCTTTTCCATGCAAAATGCATGCTGGGAGAACTCACCCAGCACTTCAGTGCTACAGAACTCGCACACAAAGTCCCATTTCACCCATTTACTCCAGCTCCTGTAGTAAAGAGCACTGGAAAGCTGGAGGAATCAACTGAGTGGTGTAGCCCCAGTAAATCAAGAGCTGATACACTGATGCATTCACAAGAGTTGTCTACCTTTCCAATTAACCTTAGAGCCATTGTAGTTTTTAATACATTGGAAAAGGATTCTGTATGGATTCAATAGAATTATATGCCTCAAGTGATGCACAATTTTGAATATTTAGCCAATTCATTCTCATATAGACTGAAACATCTGTTGTTAGCTATCAGTCCTGTAGAAGGGTGAGGTGTTTCTAAAGAAGCCACATAATAATTAACTGAAACCCTGAACTTAAACCTTTTGGTGTAATTTACCCCATAACTTCCATTCCAGACAAGACAAAAAGTGTGTTTGCTTAGCTAATAGGACCATTTAGCCAAGCAACCCCCTTGCTGAGGGTTCAGACAAATTTCCTCTGGTTCATGTCTCTAGGTAAGCCCTGTTATCTGCAGCAAGTTATCTCTGCATGCCAAACACACCTATTAAACAACAGAAGTTCACTGTTACCTTGATGCTCAACAGTCTGGTACCTGTCCTTGAGAAACTCCAGTGATCAGCAGACACATTGCAAAACTTCAATCTGCCTTTCAAAGTCTTCACCATTTTGCAAGCTGTCAAAATTCTTGTCATCTTGAAAGCTGCCAACGGGTAACTAAAGTTTAAAGCACAGAAGAGAAAACAAAAATCTGCTTGTGTGGATTTCTTCAGGAATTGGTGCTGACAATATACTCCTGTAGATCACAGGGGAAGAGCACAGAGGCCCAGCAGGAGCACTGCAGTGACTGTACAGCACTGCCCTCCACCTCCCATTTATTCTGCCATTAAAAGCCCCAGGTGCAGCCCCACCTCCTCCCATCCTCCTCAGAGGGGTGCTTGCTCATTCACCCTTGCAACACTTCTCAGGCTGCTCTCTGAGCACTGTCACTGGGGTTTTGACATCATCTGGACACAGCAAAGCCTGAAGGAGAAATCACCCCAAGAATACAAGAGCTTGTAGTGGCAGGACAAGGGGGACTGGGGTCAAACTGAAAGAGAGTAGGTTTGGATTAAATATTAAGAAGGAATTCTCCCTGTGGGATGGGGAGGCCTTGGCACAGGCAGCTCAGAGAAGCTGTGGGTGCTCCATCCCTGTGAGTGTTCAAGGCTACATTGGACAGGGCTTGGAGCAACCTGGGACAGTGGAAGGTGTCCCTGCCTGTGGCAGGGGTTGGCACTGGATGATCTGCAACATCCCCTTTCAACTCAAACCACTCCATGACTCTGAACAGCACAGGCTGTGCACAGTGGGGTTTTGAGAGCTCTTAACATGAGGTCTGCACACTGGCTGTGGGACAGCCTGTGGCTGCTACAGGGATGGAAGCAGGAAGACCAAATCCCATTGGCACAGACATCTTTTATGAAAAATCCTTTCTTTAGGATTTTTCCTCCTGAGAAGCTGAGATGCCTCAGGAGAAAAATGTAAGCAATGATTATCTGCTGCTGTGGAATGCAGCAGGTGGATCTGTGACTGGTGTCATGTGGTTGTTTCTAATTAACGGCCAATCACAATCAGCTGGCTCGGACTCTCTGTCTGAGACAGAAGATTATCATTCTTTCTTTTTCTATTCTTAGCTAGCCTTCTGAGGAAATCCTTTCTTCTATTCTTTTAGTATAGTTTTAATATAATATAATATATATCATAAAATAATAAATCAAGCCTTCTGAAACATGGAGTCAGACCCTCATCTCTTCCCTCATCCTCAGACCCCTGTGAACATGGTCACATCCCATGGAAAGATGAAATCTTTATTCTGTGTTTGTTCCAGGTTCCAAAGTGCTGTCTGTCCTCAAATAAATAAAAAATGATTTTTTCACAACAAAAAATAAAGGGTTGCAAAAGAAGAATATCTTTTGGTAACATTTCAATGCTCAACACCTGAAATAAGGTGAAATTTTCCACATATTCTCCAACTACAGATCTTCGTGACTATAATATTTTGCCTATAACACTACACTCTTCAAAAAGAATAATACTCCTCATTAACCAGACATGAAAATGCCTCATTAAGACAAAAGCTGGGAGAGAAGTATACCCATTTATTATTCTTCAAGAACTAAAAAGAAGAACCATCTTTTGAAGCCCAGGTGATCAAAGTTTTAATTGGCTCAAAGCAAAGTACACCCAAATATTTTTGTGCAACTGGACACATCCTGCTGTAAAGGATTCTGTAAAGGATTTAGGTGACTTAACCAGTGGCAATCATAGTCATGACTTTTTGTGTAGTGGTTTTAGATTAGTCTGAATTGACACCAGTACCACATAAAAATAGTTCCTGTGCGGGTCATTATATATATATTCACCAGGTTGAACAGTCATGAACATCATAAAAGATAGAAGAGAGGGCAAAGGGTTTGGGTACCCTGCATGACATGAAAAGCTTTTTGGGTATTTGAAAGAGAAACACATAGAAAAGTCCCAAATCCAGATGATTGAAAAAGTTAGACGACAATAGGGCAGAAAACAGCCTGGGTGTAGAAAAGCTCATTGCTTCAGCATGGACTTTTACAGCTGTGCAGAGCCAGGAGAACCAACCCCACAGTAATTCCTGATAACTGTGGTTTAGTACATAATTTTTCCTACAGGAAGACACCTGGCAATCATTCTGATTTGTTGAAGGAGCTTGAAAGGCACAGATTTTGCTTTTTGCAAACAAACAAAAACAAATAAATAGAGGGGACTGGAAATGTTTTTGTTAGCTCTTCCTCCATTTGCTTGGCTCTCATCTGTAGTGATCCAGAAGCCAAAGCCATGCCTCTAAGTGACTGGACTGCAAAAACCTATACTTTGAACAAGAGAGGTCATTTTAATATCCAAACACATGTGAGCTCACAGATGCAGGTCATTTTTCTTCCAAAGTCACATTATGCCAGCTTTAAACTGCCAGGAGTGCAATACAAAACACTTGGAAGGTTATTTGTTATGGCTGTACTGAACAGGAAATTCTACACTCCATTTTATCCTCTGCCAACATCAAGGAGTGACTTTGGGCCCTGGGATATATGCTTGAACCAGAATCAAACCATGCTGACAGTTTCAGCACCTAACTGCTAATTCCTGGCTTCTCTTCCACCATGGGAACTGCAGTGGCTGCACCATGAAGCTGCTGGATCCACATAAAAACTCACCCCTTCCTTCCACCACAAGGCCATTCATGAGCACAGGGCATCAGGAATGAGCAGAAAATGGACCATGCCTTTTGGCAGAGTGGCACTGTGCAGCTGCAAACAGCTGCATAACCACATGCACCCTGTGCTCAGTGTGCCAGGGATCTGCTGTACACATACACACCTCATGTGGCAGCTCTATGTTAAGGATTAAATGCTATTTGGGTGAACCACAGGCAAAAAAATAGTTTCCTTTATCACCTACAGAGCAAGGATATTCCACTGATTACTGCTCTATATTTGACTCTGCTGTCTTCCCTATTTTAGTATCAAAATTGATTAAGCCCACCTCAGACCTTCTGACTTGAAGAAGGTTATAACTCCAGTATAAGAGTTTTAAAGCCTCCCTCATGATAAAGGAATTTCCCTCTGCCAAAACCAGAAGAAAACATCCAAGCTATTTGTCTCACTGCCAACATGCTAAAAAAAGGTCACAAACTATTGATATTGACACCTTAAGGCCAGAAAATTTATAATGCATTCTCTAAAGAAGCCTCAGCTCTGGAAAACCTGTTAACACACAAACCTTCCGTGATTTGGATAGATTTTAAGTATGCTTTTTGCTGAACATAAAGACCAGAAAAGGCAGAATCACTAAGAGATGGAATCAATAAGGAAAAAAGAAAAAAAAAACAACCACAGAATAGTGGAAAAATAGCAGAGACCCATGGTTTCTTAGAACTTGCCAGCCACGACATGACTTCCAATTGTAGCATCCCCACAGAAAGAAAGTTTGGGCAGGGGCTCTGGAGGAAGGATGTCAGTCAGGGAAATCAGGAATGGCAGAAGATTCACTCAGACAAGAACAGGGAGGAAAAGGTGGAAAATTGCAATTCTGGCTTACAGAAAGGCAGAGTGCCTTTTGCTTCATATTCAGTTACACTACTGTACAGAGAGAGGGACTGGGGGAAGGAGAGCAAAATGCTCAGTAAAATAAGGAACTCTTTGTTACTCTTTACAATTGGAAAACCCCAGAAACAAAATTCATTACACAGCCCCACTGGACCATAAAAATGGAACAAAATCAGAGGTCTGTGGCTTTGCAAATCCCCAGGGACAAGAGATTCAAAGAATGGCAAGTACCTACATTTTCAGAGGTTTAGAACAAAGTGCTTGGGCTTAAGAAGAGAAGTGCTCAGAGGAGATGGGGCCCTGCTTAGATGCCCCAAAATGGGAGCACCTAAAGCCCTTTGTCACAGCTGGGAAGCTCTGCTTTAAGCAACCAAGCTAAGCAGGGTTTTTCATTTTCAAGTTTTCTGTAAAAAGCACAAGATAGTTCCAGTCTTGCTTGAGAGACAAGAAATCAGGGCCAATTTGTGAGCATGTTGGGCCAGATTCACATCAGTGCAAGTCCCAAGTAATTGCCTTCAGCTCAGTGGAGCTTCAAGTGGCATAAGTCTCCCCTGGATTGGGACAAATGTAACAAGCAGCCCACACAAATTGATTTGACTTTATTTCTTATGGGTGAAACCAGAGAAAAGCTTTTTCCCTCCCTATGTCCTTCAGATACCTTTGGAAATCTCTCCTGCCATATTTCAGATTATGTCTAGTATCTGACCACCCTGTCTTGTCTCCACTAAATTACATTTGAAAAATATTGACTGGAAAAACAGAATAGTTGAAAGTTCCAGCAAAATTGCAATTCTCTGTCACCACTGGGAAGAAAACAAATATTCTCCTCCACCTCTATGGCTCACACAAAATCCCTTAAAGTGATTTTGAAACTCTCTCTTCCATTTCAAGGCAAGCTACACTTGCTTCCCAAGGAACTTATAATGAAGAGTTTTGAAAGCACCTGAAAACATTGAGATTTCCTAATCAGATGTGAGTTTATCAAGAGAGATCACTGCAGACCTAGGTAGAAATTTTTGATCAAACCCCATTACCTGAGAGACAATAACTTACTTTGTCTGCAGTATGTAGTGGGGGAATAAACAAAGTTCTCTTGTTCACATGCAAATAAAGTAACAGCATCCAGACATCCCCCATGTCCCAGTCCTCCTGGATTGCTGCAGGAGAGAAATCTGCTTTGATCCAGCCTCAGAACAAATGAAGCATTTCAAGAAAACCCTACAATGTATGGAAAATGGCAAAACAACACAAGGTGAGAATTACAAAACTAAGGCTGATCTTCACCTGTGTATACAGACAGAAACCAAAAGGAATAAGAACCAAATACAAGTCTTATCCCTCAGCTCTCCTGAATTCTGTAGTTTAAAGCCACAGCCAGAACAGGGGGTTTTGTCCATGGAGTTTATTCTATTTCAGAGTGATGCCTCAGGTTTTAGCTTTTATATGTTTCAGATTCTGTGCTGCTTTAGTGTGTGGGTTTGAGTTCCATATTAGGGGATGGTGAGCTCTCTTCACAGAGCAGGGAGACAAAACAATTCCTTCTCTAGCTGGGGACCAAGGACAAATGATCCAAATCTCAGGCCCAAGAGCACAAACAATGTGGACTGAAGAGAGAAAAACAAGCAGGATGGGACTTCACTACCTAAAACTCTAATTGGACAATTAACTCCAATATGCAAATAGACCAGAACTTATAAAAGTGAGACCCTCTGACCAGTTATCCATTTTGTGACCATTTTGGTTCATCTTGGGTGCAGCCCTGGCTGGGCTCTTGTGCTGCCCAAGGTGGATCCATTGAGGCCTTTTAATAAATCCCTGCTTTATTCTTTAGCCCAGTCTAGCCTCTGTTCTAGGTCAGCATACACAAGGCATCAAGAGGAGGTGTGAAGAAAAGGGTATTTTAAATTTTAACAGGAGAGATTCTTAGATTATTCAGATTCAGGCACTGCTTTTTTTATTCAGCCTTACTAATTCACATGATTGTGCCAGGAATGATTCAATATAAACTCAGATGATTTTTTTTTTTTCAGATGGAAACAATTCCAAGTAACAAGGCAAGAATAGTAACTACAAAGGGACTGCTCCTAGCTGCCCACTATACTCTTGCTTGCAGCTTGCTTTCCATCCAACTCAGTGCCTCCCTGAGATACAAGGTGCTCAGTTCTCTTCAGTCCCAAGTCCTTTCTATCCCTGAGATCTGGCTTTTTGCTCTTTGCTTCCTTCCACAGTTTCTCTGCATGAGTCACAGTCTCCCAGCACCTTGCTGTGACTCTCCAGCCCACCCCACCCCATGGGTCCTGAGACCTGCTATCCCTTGAGCACACTTCACAGGACAGAAGCCAAGAAACAGCAAGAATCCCACTAAACTTTAACTATTTCCTGCAGAAGGCAGTAATCCATAAGAAAACCAGTATGAAATCTGTTTTAACAGCACAATTTAAACCTTATTCCTAAGTCCCAACCTTGCAGCCCTAATTTGCAGAAAACAAATGTTTCTGGGTAAAGGAGAACACACAAAGCTGAGCCCTGAGCGCCAATGTAAATTTATCAAAAACACAAGGTGCCTTGAACAGGAAATGCAAACTTCATGTTGGTGAGGGCCTGAGAAATAAAATTCCAAAATTCAGGCTGTCCTCCTCATGATCTTTCATTGACAAAGGCCCAGTCTGAAGAAAACATGAATATAGTCATAGTTAGGCATGGAAAACACAATACCTATAACTTGAAACATCTTCTAGTTCTGATTGAATGGCACTTTTTGTTTGGGAGTCCAAACAGAGAATTATAAAGAAATGTTTTAAATTCAGTTGCTCAAAATCTGATTTTATTAACTACTGAAAGTAGTTATTTTCACTACTACAGAAAACTTTTTTTTAGAGAGACACTATTACTCCTCTTTTAAATTAAAAAAATTCCTTCTCTTTGTTTTTTTTTAACAAACTTTCCCAAACAAACCTAAAAAAAGTTTCAGTTAGCACAATAAGTGAAGAGTTTCATTTTGATATTTTAATTGAAATGTCAAAAAGCATCAGAATCAAACTGAGATGCCGTGTCATTTTCCTTCAAAAACATTAGTTCAGTCTAGCTGACAGCTAAGAACAATTCAGTTCTGTGAGGTAAACAGTTTGCTCTGGAAAGAGACCCTCATGCCCTATTCACAGTTTGATAAAATGAAAGAAACATGCCTCAAATCAAGCAAAGTATCCAGGGGTGGCAGCAAATCCCACAGGAATTCAGGATAAAAAAAGTGTTCACAGTCAACAGGCCCTGTGACAGTTTAAATTATGATAGTTTTAAAAGCTAAAAAAAGGTTTTTCATTTTGTAAGGAAAAATAATGTAACATCATTGTAAATTTCAAATCAATGAGCTTTCTAAAAAAAAATAGCAAATTCCTTGCTAATTCTGAATTGCCTAACTCGGCACATCCCTTCTCTTCCAAATTTTGTCTTTAAGCAAAAATCAAGACAGCATTTTGATTAATAAAAGAAGTTTATAAAAAGCTTGACAATAACTATTCCCACATTAAAGAAAAATGTATTTTCAAGGAGATTACACTTTTTATTAAGGCTTGAACAGCCAGGGTACACTCCTCTGTCTGGGATACAGAGCCTATGCTTCACCCAAACTTGACAAAGATAAGGCTCTTATCTCCAGCAAGAGAAAAAGAATCAACATCTTGAAAATGGGTCAAATTTCATTGCTGCTGAGATTAGCAGCTCCTCTTAGATCAGCTGACTTGAGAGAAACAGAGAAAAGCCTTGCAGTGTCTGGAAATGACTGACATGACTCCAGCAGGTCGATTTCAGAAAGTCCTTAGCCAGCAAAAGCCCAGAGATGGCAGGAGAGCCCTGCTGGAGGGTGATAAGGAAAACCCAAAGTGCAATTTGCTCCCAGAGACACAATGGGCACCACCCCTTGGACACAACTCCTATTTCCATGGTGATGCCACCAAGGGAGACTGGTGCCAGGAATCTCAGAGATACCCAGAAGGTGTCTGCAGTGTTTGACTGCAGGCTGGAGCTGAATTCCATTTACCGCAAGATGTAAGGAGCAATATTTCTCATTCCCTGACATTTTCTAAATAGACATTTTCCAAACAGGGGCCAGGATTGGCAGTCATCCTTTGTCCCCTGTGATTCTAGAGGCTCAGACATTTCACTGGCTTGTTACTGTGGATCATTAAAAAGGCCAAACTGGCTTTAGGAAAAGCTTACACAAATCCAGTCGCCCCCATGCTACATATTCTTCACAGAGTCTAAAAATAACATGACCTTACAATGCAAGATTAGCTACATTTGCTCAAGACTCCTGTTACACTTGCTTCCCTCTGCAGCAGCCCTGTCAGGGGTGAATATGTGATAGGTAATCATACCCTGGTGTGTTTGGTGTATCAAAGAAAAACAAAATTGACTTGCTGTCAATAGATAGGCTTTTATCTAGGATGAAGGCTATAACATACACTGTCCCCAAGCTGCTAATTTATGCATTATAACTGTTTATATGCATTTGCACAAGCACACACAGTGTTGACTGGGCAGCTTTTTCTTTTTTCTTTGACTTGATTGTCATCCTTTCCCCAAAAACAATAAAAAATTCTATTACTGAATCATTTTCATGGATATTTTGACCTGGGACAGACCACTTGGTCCAGCCTTCTTGGTGGGCATGTACAGAGAATTGTGGCCAGGCCCAACACACACAACCCTATGATCTTGGGTCTATGACCAGGGCAACCCAGAAGGGAAATAAGGAAATGAGTAGAGAGAGAGAAAGCATCCATCAGAAGAGATAAGCAGCACAACAGAAATGTGTGTTATAGACATTTATATTTCCTAGAGCAAGAGGTATTCACAGCATTCTGAAGTGTGATTCATAGAACTGCTACTGGTAGGACAGCTACCTGTTGCCTGGACTACAACAAAACCCAGATAAAACAGGCTTCTTGTTGCCAGCACATCAGTGGGTCAGGCCTAAAGCTGCCCTCAATTTAAGGAAAAAAAGCAGCTCCACTGAAATAGTGTAACACATGATCAGCCTCAATGATTGGCTTATGGGCTTGTACCTCAAATATCTGGGTGAAGTATCCTCTCTCACCCTTATCTGAGCAAGAAATACTCTCTTAATAACATGCCCTAACATCTTTTACCACAACAGATGTCATACCCAGCGACACAAAAAGCTCACAGCTGCCTCTGGGGAAAGTCAGACTTGACATTAAGCAAGCTTTTCTTTACTGAGAGGGTGGTCAAACAGTGGAACAGGCTTCCCAGAGGTGGCTGATCCCCCAAGTCTGTCAGTGCTTAAAAGGCACTTGGACAAGGCCCTGAATATAAGACTATAATACTTGTCCAGCCCTGTAGTGGTCAGGCAGTTGGACTGGATGATCCTTGTAGGTTCTTTCCAACTGAAATATGCTACATGAGAAGAAACAGAGTTTTCTACAGAAAGCTTCTTCCCTAATTTCCTGAGAACAAAAGTGAATCAATCATCCCTCCATTATAAAAATATTTACCCTTTGGAAAGGATATCCACAACATCTCTCTCCAGTCCAGTTTCTTAACCTTTAGCACCTATGCAGTACTAGCTGTACTAGTTCTGGGAGAGAGAGTTAGCATTTCATAGGAGTTACTTCATGTGGCCTTGGCCCCTCACCTTATATACACCATCAGTGATCAATCAGCATTTTCCTTGTTGCTTCATGCCTGGTGCTCCAGGTTGGAAGGATTTGCAAAATTTGTTTGTCTCAATCTTTTCCTCACTCCTACTTTTTTTTTCTTCTTGTGGATACCCTGGGGAGAAAAGATAAAAAGCTTTGACTGCTGCACACAGGGCTATGGACTGAAGCATTTTCTTTAACTTACACATAGATACAAGCATTAGGCAGATACACACATGAGGATACAGATCTCTCTTCAAACAGCACAGCAAAGTCTTGCTATATGGATCTGTAATGTCATTTGAGAAGGGATATGATTTTAGATGATTAAAAAAAATTTTAGGGCTGGAGAGCAATGAGCTTTAAAGAAGTAATTGATGCTGTCAGGTAAGTGTTCAGGACTTCAGCCTCAGAATTCCAGCATGGTCTATCCAGATAGCATTGCTGTAATAGCAAGGCAGCTTTAGGAGCTAGTCAGCCATAAGACTGTATCATGCTCCATGGGGATGGCAGACATTAGATAAAGTTTTGTACCCAGCAATACACAGAATCCCAGAATGGGTCAAGCTAGAAGGGACTATATAGGCTCATTTTGTCCAATCTCCCTACTCCAGCAGAGTCAACCCAGAGCACGTGGCACAGGATTGTGTCCAGGTGGGTTTGGAATATCCCCAGTGAGGAAGACTCCACACCTCTCTGTCTCTGAAAAGTTCTTCCCCTCCAGTCCAGGTGGAACTTCCTGAGCATCAGTCCCTACCCATTCCTTGTGTGCTACTGCTGAGCCCCACAGGGCAGAGCCTAGTCCAGGCTCTAAGCCCTCCCTGCAGAAAAGGATGAGGGCCCCTCTTGAGGTTCAATATCTCCAGTTCCCTCAGCCTTGCCTTGCCCAGGAGATGCTTCAGGCCCTCATGCAGCCTCCACTGGACCCACTCCAGGAGTTACCTGTCCCTTCTTCTACCAAGAAGCTGAGAACTGGATACTCCAGATGTACCTCACCAGAGCTGAGTAGAAGGGCAGGATCATCTCTCTCAATGCACTGGCAATGCTCTTCTTAATACATCCCAGGATTGCTGAGGCCTTCTTGGCCTCAGGGGCACAGGGCTGTCTCATGGACATCTTGATGTTCACCAGGACACTCAGGTCCTTCTCCACAGAGCTGCTTTCCAGCCTGTAAATGTCACAGCACATACAGCAGTTGAGACAGCCACCATACACAGAGTAGCACCACACAATTTCAGAAAGCTTCAACCCACACAGAGTAACATCTCACCTCTTCAGCAGGCTGCAAGCATCTGCCCTTCTTGTCCTTCAGCCCAGCCTTTTATCCCCTCCTGTTGATGCCCTGCACCTGTGTGCCCTCTGCTCCCTTTGGGGGTTGGTCAGTGCCCCTGGGCACTCCATGGCTCGTTCCCTTCAATAGCATTCACCTGTCCTGCACAGCTGAGCCCAGTGGGGATGGGCTCCCAATCCCACAAATGTGTCTCTACATGTAGAGGTGCATGGGGTTAACACCTACTGCTGTTCTTTAACAAACACAGCATTTTCCTTAGCAAAACCCCTAGGAACAGTCTCCTCCCCACAATGACCAGCTGGCTCAAAGAGAATCTGTGCTTTTGAGTGAGGGCTCTCATTGCACACCTTACAAGAGAGCACAAAGCACTGGCTGGCATGTGAGTGGGAGCACTGCTGAGGCTTTAGGTGCAGTCAGGCTGTCCTTCCCCTGAAGATATTCTGCACAGTTTTGTCCCTGTCACCCATTTCACTCTGACACCTAAAAATGTTCAGCAATATTTAAATCAACCAAATTATGGGATCATGGAATAACTCTACATCCAATGCAGCAGGTCCTAATTCTTTGTCCATTTGAAGAAGACAGGATCTCAAATACTGAACAGTTTTGTCTCTTTCAAGCTTCAGGAAAGACAAAGCAGGTGGTCACTGAGGAAAACTAGGGAACTCTAGTTCCCACTGAAAAGGCCAAAGGAATGCAGGATGCTTTTCCTTCTTCCTCTAAGCATGCAGACCTCCTCCTCAAAGAGCACAGGAACTGAGCACAGAGCTGGAGACACCAAAAAGGCCTGAACTGGGTAATGCTCTGACCACTGCACTCTGAACTTCCTGGATCAAGTTCCTTGCACTGCCAGAGTCAGGAGTGTCAACATGGTACAGGAGTATCAGAAAAAATCCCAAAACATCCATCCATTCATCTGTGGATTTGAATCAGCCCCACAACAGTCAAAGCTGAGGCCTGACTATACCAAATATTTGTGAGAGGTTTTGAGCCTACTTTGACTAAGAGCCATAAACGCAGGGTTTAGTTTTCAGATAGTTTACTTCATGAACAGATGTGGTTGTAATTATACCAGATTTTAGTAAAATGAGAAATCAAATTGTAAAGCAGAGTAGTCCAAAGGTAGCTGGTAGACTTTTCTGTACTGATTAAAATAATTTAAGTACTCACTTTTCCATCTTTATCCACTGCCATAAATAAATGAAAATAAATTAATTTATTTCCACTTCCTATGGATTCCATCACACTACAATCCATAGTTACCAAAGCAACCATAAACTACCAGTCCAGTCCAATGGGTGTGACAAAAAACGTGACAAAAATCCCCAAGAGCTAAGTGCTCCTGGGAAGTTTTCCTTTCCTTACTCTGATCACAGAGATCACAGCAACAACATGTGCTTTGGAGATCACAGCAAGAATGAGGAGTTAATTTATATAGGCCATAAATGGTCAAGAAGAGCTTCAGTTTGTCATTTCTGACCTGAGGGAGGAAATATAGCTTGAAAAATATAGAATACTGGTACAGTGGAAAGCAAATATCAGCTGGTAAAAAGGGTGAGTGGAAATGTTACAGGGACAGACCCCAAGAATGCTTTACCCAAGCATTTCCTCTTTCCTGTCAGCCAGTCACACACTCCTGCAATCACATTTAACATTAACATTTCCAGAGAGCTCAATTCTCCCTCTCCTTCCCCTCTGCCCCTAACAATCCCCTGCAGCTGTGGCACACTCAGGAGTGTGCTTTGAAGAGTTTAGATGCTCATTTTGGGCAGCTTGGGTCTGATTTCCAGCATCAACAGCAGACAAAATTGGTCTCGAGCCATGACTTTGGAAAAGGCTTTGAAAAATACTCAAACTTTTTATTCTGTTGATTCCTGGGAAGCTTAAAGCCTTTATCTATACAAATTTCTGGCTTTGCCCTAGCCCTCCTCCTCTCCTGACCATTACCACATCACTTTACCCTGTCCAATGCAGGTTTTTTCATCAGACTCTGACCCTAATACATTTACCTGTGCAATCCAGCAGGTAGAACAGCAGTGTTGACACATTGTGAATGCTTCCAGTTTTCTGTTTACCACCATCCTCTCATTATCAGCTTCCTGCAACAGATGGACTGTAATTTTACAGGCACAATAAGAGTTAGGAACAGGGTGGGAGAGGCAGGAAAGGCTGCTGAGAAGCCAGAGGGGAAAATAAAGGCAGAATGTTGTGGAAGAAATATGGAGACCTGTGTTTGAGCATTAGGCCAGTTCTGCCTTTTTTCCAGGGAAAGGGGTTGCATCCAAGAGATGCAACCAAAGACATAAATAAATCTGTTTCAAGCTATGATGTTCCTTTTGATGGGGCAGCACCCATTTTGATAGCATCAGCCACAGTTCTTTCTAGTGAAGGTCCCTAACAACATTTCTATCCATACTGCCAGTCAGCTACCATATAATCTTTCCAAATTTGCAAAGGATCATGTGGGAGACTGAGATTAAATTTCATATTTTCATTGCCTGCATCCCCTAGGAAAAGTCACAATGAACCCCTTTTAGATTTCTCCAAAGGGCAAATAAGCAATAACTAAAAATCATCCAAGCAAAATAAGGAATGATAAACTCTGTATGTTTTGACAGTTGCCAGCTTTTAAGCTCACCACACTGGAAATGCTATTGTGTTCTGCATTCCCCTATTTCCCCCTCCAAATATCTATAATAGTGCACAGGGAAGATAGGAAACCATGAGGCTGAGAATGTAGTGAAGACACTGCCCCTTTGCTTTGAGCAACATCATGAGCTGGAAAAATATTTTCAATCCCTAATGGCTAAGCTTTAAAAAGCCCTTCTGAAATCAAAACCAGGGCAAAATAGCTCAGCTGCAAGAAGAGCAGGAAGCTCCCTGACACACAGCAAGCTCTGTTCCTGTGTTCCAGGCAGTGACCCATCAAGAGATGTCACTTCCCACAGAAGAAAGAGTGGTGCTGTGTCCTGGCAGGGCCAGCATGGCTTGTGGCTGAGTGACAGGCAGCTGTGCTGGCCCTGTGCCAGGTGGGATGAGCCCTCTTTTCAAAAGCCTCTGCACAGCAGCTGGCTTTTTAAAGAGAAAAATTATTCCTGTGGGGTCAGGGACACATCTGATGTATGAAATAATATTCTCAGGTGCATATCCAAGCCTGCTTTTCTGCAGTGTTCTAGTCAGGGCAGTTCTTTTGACAGGGTCAGTGAAGTCTGGTCTCAGCAGAGCTCTCTGAGGTCATCTGGGAAAAGCCCTGCTGATGCATTTTCTTTTTGTGCTGTGCCTAAAGAGCACACAGCAGCACCAAACCCAGCGCCACAGCTGAAGAAAAGGACCTTTACCACACCTGCCTGCTGAGATACCCACGAGCTCCAAAGATTCTTTACTACTTCAGCTTTCCTGTGTTAATAACTATTAACTCTCCAGTCCCTGCTCAGTCAGAAAACTGTCAGCACAATTAAAGCTGTGTCAGAAAGGACAGTCAGATCCATCCTCTGCATTCAAGGTAACTCCAAACCCAGCTTCACTCCAAGAAGCAACAACTGCCTCTGGGGCATTACAGATACCCAAAGTCTTTGCAAAGAGCTGTTCTGGATATCTGAACCATGAGAGAGTTCAGCATAAGTTTACAGCCTCTATTCCACAAGAGACAGGAGTCTATAAGAAATTAGACTGATTATATGGCATCACACATTTATGGGGCAGGATTTAAAGTCATTTATTTAGGTGTCACAGGGCATCTGAGCACTGACACTGTTAATTACAGCTATTAGCAGCACAGGGGCTTTGCTAGATGATGCTAATGAGTGCATACCTGTGCCTTGTAGGTGTGTGACTCAGAGTGGTTGGAAGGGGATCTGTAAGCTACAGGAAGACTTCTAGGACACCAGTTGCAAGAAAACACTTTGGGCTGAAATTGAGCCACAGATTTTATCACAGCCAATCTCTGAGAAGCAGGAGACTATGGATTCCCTGCTGTGACTGGCTTTGCATCAGAATGAGAATCTCTGCTTCCTCACCAGCTGCCTTCACTTTGGGACCTAAATGCTGAAAATTCTGGTCAGAGCACCAAGCCTGACAAAGCTGAAGAAGTGTTTGGACAATACCCTTGGGTACATGGTGTGGCTCTCAAGGAGTGGGACTCAATGATCATTGTGGTCTCTTCCAACTCAGCTTATTCTGTGATTCTCTAAATTCCCTGAAGGACCTGAGAAGCTCTGAATAAGTTCCTCCTCAGAGCCATCAACCAATTGCCTCTCCAGTGATGGGAAGGGCCACAGAAACAAAACAGTCAGAAAAAGCCTAGCAGGAGCAAGGGACAGGAACCAAGGTGAGCAAACTCAATGGAAAATCCAGGAGTGATCTTCTCAGAATTCCCTTACAGGATCTCTGAGAAATAGCAAACACCTCAAACCTACCAGGATGGCAAACCTAGGATCTAATGGCACATATTTACTGACCAAGACAAATCTAGACAAAACTATTACCATAAATGTGGATATCAAGGCACACAGGTGCCAAATCATTGCTGGACCAGGACAGACTTTGCAATGCTGCCTGGTGTCCCTATTGTTGATAATATAGACATTTGGGATTGAAGGTCCTTTAAAAACATGACACTTAATAGTTTTCCACAAAAAAGAATTGCACACTCTGAGCATCAGCAGATTCCATTTTAAAGAAGGGGTAAAAGGTACCAAATGAAAAATAAGGTCCTCTCAGTGCCCCTCAGAGTCCTTAGAGCACCTGTAAAGCCTACCTGCATTGCTCAGTGTCACAGAGACCCTGGTCACTGTCACCCCAACTGATCACACAGCTAAGCAAACAAGTCAGCGGTCATATTTATGACAGCTCATCCTGTACATATGCAAAGGTGAATGGAGGTTCAGACAGATGTCAAACACAGAGTCAGGGTGATCAATCAGTCATATCCACACATTGGCAATCACATCCAACCCTCTCACTGAACTTTAAAGAGAGGTTTCAGTATGAAAGTGCCCTACACAGAACTGCTTTAGTCATTATAGCAAAGCAAAAGAAATCTGACTTGATGTTAGTCCTATCCAGGGATCAAATTCTATCAAAGTCTCAACAATCCCTACTGTCTTCCAAATTACCTCATCAGCAAAACAAAATTCTTTGTCCAGTTTTTAGCAGTTTTCTTTGCTCCTGACTGGCTTCCTTTGCTCCTGACTGGTTTTCTTTGCTCCTGACCATATGTAGCCCTTACTGATTATCTCTTCTCAGTCAGGTCTGCTCTCCGACTACTCTCTTTTATTTGCTAAAACAGGATGGATTCCCACTGCTTTGAGGGATATTGATATACTATGGCCCACGAGGAGGAGAAAATGCTAAAATGTCACAGAGGACTGCTAAGTGCAGAACCACTGCTCTCTTCTCCTTACACAGCAACCAACCCCTCCCGTCCCTCACCGGGCAGGGCATGGATGCCTCCCGATGTGCCAGGCTGAGGGCACAGGAACAGCCGGCTCCCCCGGCTCCTTCCTTGTGGGACAGAGGCACCTAGCGGCTGAGCGCTGGAAGCTCGGGGAAAGCCACCGCTCTCCGATCAAGGATGTGTTGGTGGTTTCAGGGGGATGCTGCCGCTGCTGCCGACACGCAGACAGGTTGCTACAATGCTGTTCGGCGGCCAGCCGCTCTGCCCAGGCTCGCATGCCATAAAGCAAAATGTAAATACATGGCACCAGGCAGGGCAGCCCAGAGAACCCCTCCCAGAGGCCAGGCTGTGTCAGACACAGCCACCAAACTCTCCAGGAGTGCAAGCGAGGCTCAGCCCCTCCCTGTGTCTCTGTGCTTGACAGCCTCCAACAGCCTAGCTCCATGGATAACCTTCACCTCTGAGAGCTGCTGCAGCTGATGTCTGCTAGCTTTGAGAGCCAGCGGGTCACTGAACCCTGCTCATACTCATGGCACTGTTCCAGGCTCTACAGACACCCACTACAGCCCTTTGCAGGTACCTCTTCCAGCCTGAATAGTCCTGGCCTAGCTACTCAGTCCTTGCACCTAAGTCATTGCACACAGCTGATAATGTCTCTTTTGGCCTTACTAGTCCGATGACTTGTACCTCCTGCTTCTAGTTTTGTGTCTTGTTTGAGGTGAGATCAGGGCATAACACAGTATGTGAGATGCAGGTGAGCCCAGACACATCTAACCGCATTCCTAGTTTTGTGCTCCTTTCTCCTTTCCTTTCTCCTTTCCTTT
>JAHXMQ010012342.1:2717148-2781871 GCA_020466415.1 Ammodramus savannarum pratensis | reverse complement strand
GCTCAAAGCTCCCCACTGGGTTTGTGCATGGAGTCAGAATTCTCTGTACTGAATGCTTGGCTTAATAACCTGGCCACAATAAGTGCAGGCAGGATACAGGTAAGCTCTGCTCCCCAGAAATAATATCAATAGAATCAACTAGAACAGGTCAAATTCTGTGACCAATACTTAGCCTTTGATCTCTTCATACAAACTGCTAAAAGAAAAACAACTAATGCCATCTGTAAGGTGGAAAAAATACAGTAAAATAAAATGCTTTTCCCTTCTCCTATATATCCCTCTGAAAGGAAAAAAAAATCCACTCAACACCTGCCTCACCTTCCAAATCCAAGCTCCTTAGCTTCAGAATGGCATTAAGAGCTTCAATTTCTTGATGTAGGTTTGCATTTTTACTGAGATTGAATATGGGGAGCTGTGGCTGTAATATTAAAGAATGGCAAAGTTTCCAGAGTTATCTCTAGTTTACACAGAGCACCATGGCAGAAACAACATGTGATATTCAAAATTGTTATTTAAAATGAAGAAAAGGGCATCTTTGATTTTGATCTTTTGTATGTTCTAGGACACTTTGGACATCAATCTTAGGTATACAGTTCCTTCAGCTATGCTGCTGCTGAATAAATAATGTGTAAGAGAGGCTAATGAATACAGCTGGGAAGCTTCTCACTTTTACTCTGTGCTGTCTGAAACAGAAACACAAAGAAGCCAACACCAAAAAGAAACAAACCAAAGCAGAGATGGGGAGATAAATTCCACAACTTGGATTACATCTCTTAAATGTCCACAAAAATCTTGTTTTGCAGTAGTTCTGTGAGGTAGTATTCTGCTGAGACATCCCTTGGGTAATGTTTCAGCAGATGAAACCCCTCCCACTGCCCAAGTACATTGCCAGTGCATTTTCCCAGGGCATTCTCACACTCCTTGAGGATGACCATGCTCTGTGGAGCACTTCCACACAGCCTCTCAAATTCCTTTTTCTAGCTGACAAGGCTACAAAGGACACTATACCCTTGCTCACTGCACTCCCTGACTTACAGCATGCAACAGCAAAGAAGAACAAGCAACCCTCACGTTTGCTGTTGTGGGGTTCCCATGCCAAGCCCATCTGGCTCACAGCATGGAACCTACTGAGTGAGGCTGCTCTGACCCTGAGAGGAGGCTGTGGAGGCAGGGCAGATGGCAAAGCACCATTTTGGAAAGGCCACTTGCAAGTGTGCATCCAGCCTGCCCACACTGGGCACCTGCTGCGTGGAGATTCGCTGCAGGTGAGATTGCAGAACTGATGGATGCCTACAGGCAGTGAAGGACAGTCTCCAGCAGGAGACAGCTCCTCTCAGGAAGGAGATGTTTCTGTATGCCCTCAGGCAGGATGCCATGTAGGATGCAAGCAGCTGTAACATCTGTCAGAGATTTTGGTTTCCTATCCTCCCTGGAATGAGGAGGGAGCAGACACCCAGGCATGCTGGGGTTTTCTTCAAGGAGGACTGTGAAACATCCATTTCATTCACAGATATGCTGCCAGTCCAGTTGGGACCACCAACAGCCAGGATTCTTATGTTGCTAAAATTTAGTAAGGATTTGTCTTTTTGACAATGTTGTGGAGCAGAAAGCATTACATCCTTTAGTTTTGTCACAGGTAGAAAGATGTGGGGATATCTATTCAACCACTGATTGCAAGTCACTCCAGAGACAGATTTTGTGGGGTAATTGTGATAGGACTGCCAGGAAGGCTACTAGAGGTTGCTTTCTCACCATTTTCCCTGTGCTCTCATAGCTGCATCCACACACAGCTCCTCTCTAGATGTGTTCTGAACAGATCTGCTGAACAGCTTTTAATTTTTTGTTTTTTTCAGAGAAAACAGCATGACCCTTTTCAGACAAAGCAAACAACCAGGCCCAGCACTCCCAAAGAGCCCAAAGGGACTGGGATTACAAGAGCACAGGAGCAGCTTTCCTCCCAAGATCATTTCTTTCTTTCATTCCCCATTCTGCACAGGCAGGTTACTCAGAATGAATCATGAGTCTCTTCCTTGGGCTCTGAGTGACAGCTGCAGCCTGGATTTCTGGGTTCATCCTGGGCAGCATCAAAGCCAAAGTGACCATGACCAATTAGAAAATAATATACTGAAACATAACTCCTTGGCAGGATAATTTGGGAGAACCATCTTTGTCTTTAAGTGATCAGGAGAAAACAATAATGTGAGGAATCAAAGAAAGACTCAGAGGCTGAAAAGCTGTGCTATATGCTGGAAGTTAATACTGAACTGTGCCTGAGGGAAGGAGGGCATTGAATACTGCTTTGACCTGCAGATGGAAGACCATAATATAGGGTTGTGAATTTGGCCTTAAGCAGAAGACTCCACATTATTTTTTGCTGATGCTAGAGCCACCTGCCGGAATGCTAAAACTGCAGTCCATCTCCCTGCCTTGAATGCAAGGCAATGTTTACGTGATTGAAATTCACTAAACAAGCAACAGCTGAGTGAAAAAAGAACTGAAAACAAACATAATTGCAATTCCCTCTTTTATGCTTGTTTCTCGCCATAACTAAATAATTTAGTTTTTGTCTTTAAGGTCTAATTTTATTGATTGTAATAAAGAATGGACATACAGACAGAAAACCAGAATCCCTCATATAATACAACTGTCACAGGCATGAATGCAGCAACCTAATGGATTCTCAGGGTGTTCACAATCACCAATGTGTAAATTCTTAGAGCAGCAGCTTCCCCTAAACCCACCCAGATGGATTCAGCTCCTACAAGGGGCAGTGTCACTGCACTTAGGCCTTGACAAGCCACCAAGAGCTTCAAGCTCAGTTGCATCCCTTTGTGCTTCCCCAACAGACACACACGCAAGCCCGCAGTGCTAGAAGTGCTGGGGAGCCCCAAAGCTGCATCTGTCACACACTTCAGCACCCACACCTCAAGCAGGGACATCACAACTCATCCTAGGTCCATGGAGTCAGAAGAAAGGGAGATGGGCACAGTGTTACACCAAGCAGCAAGGCCTGGACTGAGGAACACAGCACACAAGGACATTGTCCAGGCTGCTGTGAGGGGCCCCTAATCCCACAGGGCCTCCAAGCTCCACGCAGCCAACTGAGCCAAACCCCACAGGGCCCCCCACACGAGACTTAAACCCCACAGGGCCACCTGTAAGGGGCCCAAAATCTCACAGGACTCCCTAAACCAGACAGTGACAATTACCCTCAGCCCTACAGTGTCCCTAAATCCCACAAGGCCAGCTACGAGCGACCTTATACTCCAAAGGGCTGCCTAAAGCACAGAGACCCAGCAGTAGAGGGACGCTAACCCCACAGGGCCAGCTGCAGCCGGCCCCTCGATGATCAGCTGCATGAAACCCTGCATGATCAGCTGCAAGGGACCTCAGCTCCACAGGGCTTTCTACAGCACACACAACCTGCTGCAACGGGTTGTGTGTGCTGTAGAAAGGATCGAGAAGACCGCACCCCCAGCCCCCTCAGCGCAGACGGTAGCGACCGTGGGCCCCGAGCCCGCCCCTGGCACGGGAAGGGCCGAGCAAAGGCAGCGGCGCCTTCCGGGGCGGAGCCGGGGCGGGCCTGGCCGAGCCGAGCGGGGCCGAGCCGAGCGGCACTATGATGGCGCAGCGGGCACTGCCGAACCCCTACGCGGACTATGACAAGTCCTTGGCCACCAGCTACTTCGACGCGGCCGGGCGGGTGAGCAGGGCTGGGGTGAGGCGGCTCTGCCCCGGGATCTGCCCCCAGGCCGTGTAGAGCTGACACCTGTCTGGTTCTAAACGCGGTTCCCCGGGGATACCCTGTGGACCGATGCTCACCCGCGTTGCCTTCACGTTTGGTGGGTTTTGTCTCCACAGCTGACCCCCGAATTCACGCAGCGGCTGAATAACAAAATCAGGGAGCTGCTGCAGCAGATGGAGAAGGGCCTCAGGTCCGCCGACCCGCATGACTGCACGGCGTACACTGGCTGGGCAGGTAGGGTCGGTCCCATGGAGTAGCAGCTCGCCTCTAGATCAGCTCCTGGCAGACCGTGGGGTTTGGCCATTGGAATGGTCACGGTAGATCCATGTCAAGAATGGCACTTGTTCTGCATGTTTTAGTCCATTAGAACAAGGGGATGTCTTTCTCAGGACTCCCCATTTGCAGAGTGAAGGCCACAGTGTCACAAGGCAGGATTAATAGTGCTGGACTTAACACCACGGAGAAAGCCAGCAGTTGTTTGAGTGTAAGCATGGGAGCCTGCAAAGGGACATGTTCCAAATCTAGCCATGGTGGGGATGATGACAACAAAACCAATGCTCCATCCACTGCCCCATGAAGTAGGCAGGTGTACATGGTAAGTCATTTACCTGCAAGGAGCCCTTGCATCTGGCAGCAGTGAGCTTAATGGCCTGAGATAATGTCTGTCTTTTCTGTTGGAGCTGTAATTTATCTGATGACCTTGTCTGATTGGAAGATTGCTCCATTCCTATTCCCCAGGTAGTGCCACTCCACTTAGTGAGCGCTAGCTTTGCTCCAGTGCCTGCCAGAAGGAGCAGAAATACTAATGTGAGTATAACAAAGTGTGGAAGCCTTCCTTGTACTAACTTGTTTGCAAAGCTTCCAGGAGCTTGTCTTTCTCCTATTCTGCATTTTCAACCTGGTTTTCCTTCCTTGGAAGTGTGCCCTGCCTTTGCCTCCCTGTTTCTACCCAATGGTGCCAGGGAGGACACACCTTTCTCTGTGCCCCAACTCCAGCTGCTGCCGTGTGCTTTCATATCTCTCCTGTGCTGTGCCAGGCCCTATGGAGGGACCCTAGGGTAGTTGAAATCAATCTCATTCTTGCTGCAAGATTTTTTTGATGTTGCTGCTTTTCTTTTTGCAGTATACTGCAATCATAAATGGCAACTTTCTACAGTACAATCTGGGTGTGGCTGGCTTGTGTGTGGGTGCTGTGGAACTTAATACCAACAGTTTGCTTATGAGAGTGGTGTGCAGTGTGTTGGTGCTAAACTAACATTGCAGCTTGATGACAGCAGTGCTAGAAATGCCTGCTTCAAAATTTTAGTAAGGCAGACAGGCACTGAGAGCACTGAAGAGCAGTTCATAAGAAATGCTAGGATGCCAGTATTAAATTCCAGCGTGGGAGAACATTGATTTCATCAGCTGCTGTCTTGGCAGCTCTCTGCTCCTGGTGCCAGTGAATTTATACATTTCTGCTGAGTGCTGGCTGATTCCACCTTGGCAGACATGTTCAGTTTTCCAGTCTGTGTGACCCTGCCCTGGGGTCTCCTCTGATGAGAACTGCTATGGTAAAAGTGGTCTTCGGTGATGATTGCAGAGTCTGCCTCTGGCCAGAAAATTCAGGAGACAAAGCAGGAGGATAGTTGATGTTAGGAGTACTCTTGGGGGGAAGGAAAACACTTTTCCCCAGAGGCCATGTTCCTTTTCTGAAGGTGGTCCTATGGTACTTTGTGTTGGAAAGTGACTGCAGTTACAAAAAAGTGGCTGAAAACTCTGGTTCACGATTTCAGCTTGTTTTCATTTGGAAGGCAGTTTGCAGGGGTTCTTCTCTTTTCTTCCCAGAGATCATTCCTCAATGGGCACAGAGCCTTCTTGCCTTGGCTAATAGGAAAAAATCCAGGGGCAGATTTCCTGGAAGTCACAACCAGCATGGTGAAGTTTGCAGATGTCACACTATAACTTTGTCACCCTACCTTCCTTTCCAGTTCTAGCTATATTAATTTATTCAGAGCTGGTTTCCAGAGACACAATTAATTGGGCCAAGACAGCAGCTTTTTCCTGTAATTGCTTGTGTAGGAAAGGCTTGTTGAGTATCTCCTCATGTGAATCATTGCCCAGCAGTCTGAAATCAGCCCTCACTCTCGTGGCCGCTAATAAGGGAGATTTGAAATATGGCTCTCTTGGCACAAACTCTGTGAGATGCAACGTGCTTGAGTGTACTACACTGCACTCAGTAACACACAGCATATGCTGGCATTTTACTTTGGGGCTCCTTTCCTTCCCACCACACTTGACAGAGCCCTGTTCCCCCAGCGTGCACTCGTCCCAGGGAAGCCACGGCTTCTTGGCATGTGAGGTTGGAGCAGAGGGAAGGAAGAACTCAGGTTTTCAGCTCAGAGGCAGTGAAAGCACACTTTGGATCAAGATTATCCCGTGTATGGCTGAATGCCCTCAAAACATATTTGAATCAGCTTGTTACATTCTCATTCAGTTCCCTATAGAGATGAGAGCCCCATAGGCAGCCCCTGCTACGTGCCTGGGTACAGACCAGCCTCAGCTGTTGTGTTCTGCTTTGGCTTTTCATCAGTTTAGGGAGGCTGCTGGAAGAGGTTTTTCCCTAATCTGTTTCACTGGTATCATGGTGTTGACTGAGGGAAGCTAAACTGCTCTGAGCTAATTCTGAGTCAGAAATATTTCAGATCCTGGTAGAAGCACAGCAGCCTCATTCATTTGCATCGAAATCCAAACAGATTAGCCTGAGGACACTGAGGGATACCTGTGTGTCTGTTGGTGTTTGTGATAATGCAAAAGGCCTTACTCTTGCTCCAAAAACTGTTTTGAGTGGGAGCATAGCTGATGGAAAGGAAGTGAAAGGAATTCACTCCTGTCACAGGTGACTGCAGAAGCCAGGATGCTCCTGAGTCTTACTGGTCTGTTGCATCCTTCCAGGGTGATGAGGTATATAAGGGAGAGATTCACCTTCCTGTACACTTTGGTAGTTCATTTGGAATTTGTTTCCCATGCAAGCATTCCCTTCTCTGGCAATGTCTTAGTCACAGAGGGCCTCTGAAACTGCCCAGTGAGTTCAGCTGGCCTGCCCCATCCACAGCTTTTGGCTGGCCAGTGGCAAGTAGGGAGAAGGAGCTGGGCTCAGTTGTCTTTTGAAAAGAAAGCCATGTAAAAATGAAATTACAACTGAACCAGTTCAGGAAAACTTCTGGAAAAATACTTTTCGTTCACTTTCGTGCAATATGTTCATTTTAACCTCAGAACCCAGAGAATTTATGTCCTTTTTAGTCCTGTTCAGAAAAAATGTAAATCCTCAGATAATCCCTACAGAACAAGAGAAAGTGAGGCTGCATTTGCTGAGAGATAATAGAGTGCCTTGGGTCGCTCATATAAACCACATTCCTGCCAAATGCTTGGCAGGTAGTTTTTGTGAATTTTCTGTTCTTGGAGATAGTCAGTGTTTGACTGGACAAGGCCCAGAGCAATGGCATGCAAATTTGAGGTTGACCTTCCTTTCAGAGGGTGGGAGCAGATCACCACTAACCCCTGCTAACCTAACCTGTTGTAGGACTTTATGATGGGGTAAAAAGTTTAACAGAAGAAGCTCTGTTACCCAGGTTTTAAGGCAGGATAAATGTTTAGGCATGCTGGATGATCAATCATGCAGTCAGAAGAGAAGCTGCAAACTGACTCCCCAGCCAGTTCTGAACGTGGCCTTCCAGAGGTGTCTCACTGTTGCATGCAGTGTGGCTTTGGCATGCATGTAGGAATGCAAGGAGCATCCCATGTGTCTGCACCAGGAGAGATGCTAATTACCCTTTGAGCTGAGCAATAAAGCTGGGCCATCCATGCTCTTTTACCCCATGCCTGACTTAATAAAATGGCACAAGCTGTCTCACTAGAAACCATCAGGCTTCATCACTGTGCAGAGATAGGATTCTGCTTCTTCCTCTGTGTTTGACATCCTGCTTTGAGGCTGCTGGCTGATTTACTGCCCTGGGTCAATGCAAGACCTCTGAGATCTTTATAACTCTAGGTAGTTGGTTTGGAACAAAATATCCTCTTGTGGCAACCTACTTTTCTTGGTAGAAGAACACAGCTCCAGCTCCTGCTGGGCAAGGAGGCATGTTCAGAACAGTCTAAGGGCATAACTTGCTTGCAAAGCAAACTGCTTGCAGGCCAACAAAAGAGCAAGTCTAAACTTGCAGAGAAGTTGAGGCACAGCTTCTCTTGGATCAACAGAATGATCATGTGAATGAGATTCTCTTTCTGCCTACTGCAGAACTTTAGCTCACATATCTGCCTACTGCAGAGCTTCAGCTCACAAGCAAGACCTTCCCTGGTATTTCCAGCAGTGCCTGCTCTGTTGAAAGCAATGGTTGCTGAAGTCAGGACATCAGCACAAGCTGGCTGTAACTCTGGCACAACTGGCACAATTGTCTGTAACTCCACTGCCCCACTCTAAAGAAATCTCTAATGCAAAGTAGTACCTACCTCTGTGCCTACCCTGCAGGAGGGTGAGAGGAGGGAGGTGCTGTTTGCTGTCCTTCTGAAGGTGTTGACTAAGCAGACTGTGAGGCACACAGGATTGACTTTGGCCTCCTGATTCCCTGCAGTGAGCAAGCATCTCAGGCATGGACACTCACCTCCTGTGTACTGGCTTTCTGCATGCTGGAGTGGCTGTTTCAGTCAGCAGAGCCCTGCTGGTCTCCCAGCAGCACATGTTCTGTGCAGCCCTGTACTATCAAGGGCTCTCTGGTGCATTCCCCATCTCAATCAGCTCTGCACAGGGGCTAGAAGCAAAAAAAAAAAATTGGACATCTGAGAAACTACAGAGAAAAAGGTCCAATAGTAAACAATCAACAGGACAAAGCCCAGACATCTTTGGCAGTAGCAGGACACTGTATGGCAGTTCTGCTTGGAAACAGTCAGAGGTCACAAAATTGGGTCACATTTCCAAGTGGAACACTGAACATCAGACCTCCAGGTCACAGAGAATTGGAGCAGATCCACAACTTGCCTAGCTCCATGTGTCTGGTGATGCTGTGTTTGTGTACCATTTAAAGCATGCCAAACAAACACCAGTCAGTCACAAACCTGCACAGTCAGTTGGGGTGAGGAGGGCATTGGAGAGGGAGCAAGCAGAGCTGTGGAAGAACTTCTGGAGGGCAACACTGCCTTAACTGAACCAAGGCCACTGCCTGGATGCTCTTCCCTCTGACCTGCACTGCCTCTGAAATGCTCTGCCTGCACCTTGGCACACAGGTTAATACCAGATATCCCCACCAGGTGACTTTGTTTTGTATCCCTCTAAGTACACCCATCAACATTGCCTCTTCGTGTTCGTGCCTGCCCTCCTCTGCTGCCTTGTCCCCTCTGGGGCTCACAGTTGACAACAGAGTGACCAGAAAGCTGAAGGCAGCGCTGCTTGCACCCTTCTGATCAGTTTGGCAGGAAGGAGTTCCTTGATGGATTGTGTTGATTTGGCATGGCCTGATTTATGGTAGCAGGGGAGGGTCACAGGGGTACCTTCTCTGAGAAGCTGCTGGAAGCTTCTACCATGTTCTACAGAGCCAATCTCTGATGGCTCTGAAGATGGACCTGCTGCTGGCCCAATGAGAGAGGTTGGTAACTCCTCTGTGATGACATAGTTAAGAAGAAAATGAAAACAGAGCACAGGCAGTTTATTCCCCAGGGGTGGGGAGGCACCATAAGCTGCTGCCATGCTGGCACAGCCTGTGGCAATGCACTATGGCTGAAAGGGCAGGGCTGGGGTGGCAGCTTCTCCTTCCTGGCACCCCACATGTACAGAGACATGAGCCAAACAGAGAGACTGCAGATCACACCTTATGTACCTGTGGGACCTGCACACCTTGATTTTATTTTTAACACCTCTCCACATGAGGAGAGGCATTAAACAGCACCAGCCCCGCTGTGGCTGCCGCTGCCCGTGCAATGGTGTTGTGGCTGCCTGGCCAGCACAGAAACAGGATGGACAGTTCCCTGATGTGGAACCTAGATGAGATCAGCTTCTCAGTGCTACAGGATCCTGCAGGAGTCTTTGAATTGGTGGGGGTTGTTGACAGTGGTACTATAAGCAGCAGTTTTTCTTCTAGTCAGAAAGGAGGAGGAAGTGAGGACATGTGGGCTAAAACATGGTCAGTGGAAAGAAAGAGGGGGAGAAGGTGCTCCAAGCACCAGAGCCAAGATTCCTTTGCAGGCTGTGGTGAAGCAGCTGTGCCCCTGTAATGCATGAAGTTCACAGGGAATGCAGAGATCCACTCACAGCCCGTGGGAGAAGTGCTCATGCCAGAGTGGGTGGATGCCAGAGCAAGCTGTGATCCAGTGGGAGACCCAAATAGAGCAAGAGGGCTCCTGCTTCCAGAGACAGACAGAGACAGGGCCCTTGCTTCCAGACTAGAGTAGCCTGTATACCCTGTGGACAAGTGACCCGTGCCACAACAGTTTTGGAATGGCTGTCTCCCATAGGAGGGACCCCACAGCCTAGCTGAGAAAGGGCTCCTCTCCCTGAGTGAACAGAAGAAGATCTCAAGTGATGAACAGACCAAAACCTTCATGCCCTGTCTCCCTCTGCTGTCAGTGGAAAGGAGGGAGGGCCTGGGGGGTCAAAAAGTATTTTAAAGGCTTATTTTACTTCTCATTATCCTCCTCTGACTGTTAATAATAAATTTACTTTATACCTTTACATTTGAACACCCTTAGAGTGTTTTTTTCTCCCAATCCTTATCTCATCCCCTGAGTCCTCTGTCAAATTTTTCCGCTCTCCTCTGCCCAACTGTAACAGAAAAGAGTTAACAACAAACAGCTTTCATGGGTACCTGGAGTATTGCCAGTATCAAATGACAACAGGAATGAATTGAGCAAATTTGCTTTAGATGCAGTTTATAAGACCTTTCAGTTTTAAATAAAAAGGAAAAGTGAATGTTTTGGGAAAGCAGTTTCATCCTTTAGTACAGGTCAGTGGTTTTTTGGAGTCTTTCCAGAGATGCTTGGGCCTGAGAGGATAAGGGGTGAGAAATGTTATAAAAAAGGAGAGGCAAAGAAATCAGAGGAAAACAATGGTGAGATTTACTTTCTAAGAATTCAATCCCTGCAGTGGTCTTGGCAGGATACTTATGTGCATAATTAGGGTGATATGATGGCAGTGGGAATAGAAACTACTTACAAAGCTAAAAGTTTTATATTAAAGCAGATAAGTCAAGAGTGCAAGTTGTGCTCAGACAGCTATCAGGCTAATAAGAGTCTAGAAGATGTGCTAGGTACTAAATAAATCAAGAAGAGTCACTTGACATTTTCTGGCTGGAAAAGGAGGGTTCCCCTTTAAAGAAAGGCTTCATATCCACATCCTTACAGACTTGAGTGATGGCACTGTACAGCTGAGCTCTCTCTAGAATTGCTAGCACTGAATTGCTTAGAGAGAGAACAAGGTTATTAGCTTCAGCAGGAAATGGAAATTTTATACATAATGTACATGTGGAATTGAATTGTCTGTAACATGAAGCTTTGGAGATTACCCATGCAAAATGAGAAAATTATCCAAGTTTGAAATTGTCCTCAGTACCTTGGACTGTAATTCTGCAGCACGCTTGCCCCCTTGACCTTAACACATCAAAATCTGCAGAGATTGGCTCTATTAATTTAGGCTTAATGCAGGACCTGAGTCTTCTCAGAAATGGTTATTGTTAAGGGGAGAAAAAAGCTCTTCTCAAAGTGATGTAGGCCAGTAGCTTTCTTCAGTGCAGGTTTGAGGATGGCTCCCAGATCAGAAGGAGGGTTCAAGTGTGACAGACCTGTCAGGCACAGACTTACTGAGCTCCTCATTCACCTACTGAAAGCTTCAAGAGCTGGCTGAAGACAAGGCACACAGAGGCAAAGGACAGCAATTGATGTGACTGCTCAGGAGCAGAACTGTTTCTGTAGCTGGCCAGTCCATTGGAAACCTCTAGTGAGGACCATGCAGCCTGTTCCAGTATTCCAGGCAGCTGTTTGTGTTTCAGACAAGGGCTGATCTCATGAGTGATTGCTGCAGAGGAGAATTGGGCAGCCCCTTTTTCCTAGGATGCACCAGTCCTTGCTGTAGAGCTTGGGACTTGCTCAACAGCATGAGATGATATCCAGGGAGCTGCAACAACCTTGCTGGTGCTTCCCAGTGGAAAGGAATTTAAAAAGAATAATAAAAGGAAATTTTAAAAAAGAGTCGAGTAGGATGTCTGGAGGCCCTAAGGATGCTGTTTCTCAGTGCTGATGGTGTGTCACTTTTTTAAATCCAGTCCAAGCTAAGTGACCCAACCTCTTACCCCCTAAGCATGGGGAAAAGATAGAGAGGGTGACAGCTCAGTTCTGCTATGTCACAAGTACCATCTGCCCAAAGATGATTTTTTTTTCCCCTTTTCACTGTTGAGCAAAAATCATGGGTAGTGTATAGATTTAGGTGGGTTTGTCTAGGTCTCATCTTTTGCTCCTTGCTATGAAAATTGGATATAAAAGAATTGTATATGAAATTGTATGTATATTGTATATGAAAATATACAATATTACATATATATATATATGTAATTGTATATGAAATTGTAGGTATATTGTACATGAAAACATACAAAATTATATATTATATATGAAAACATACAAAATTATTATACATATATATATATATATGTAATTGTATATGAAAATTGTATGTAATTGTATATAAAATTTTATGCAGTTCTGTTCTCCAGGCCCTCCTGGTCAGACCCTGCTGTTCTCTTGACCTGCCATCCACTCACAAGCAGCAGCAAGGCACAAGGAAAGGAGGCTGTGGGTTATGTCCCTGAGAAGCTGGTCTGTCAGGTTTATGCCCTAGATGAGGGCCAGGCCAGACTTTCAGCTTCACCGAAGTAACAAAGCAAACATTTCTAATGGATGCAACCTTTCTGTTCCTCCTGCAGGCATTGCTTTGCTGTATTTGCACCTGTTTGATGTGTATGGAGACTCAGCCTACCTTCAGGTGGCCCATGAGTACGTGAAGAAGAGCCTGAGGTGCCTGACCAGGAGATCCATCACGTTCCTGTGTGGTGATGCTGGGCCCCTGGCAGTGGCTGCTGTTGTCTACCACAAGCTGCAGAACCAGAAGCAGGCAGAAGACTGCATCATCCGGTAAAAGCCTTGCTCATGTCTCTGTCCCGACCTTCCTCTTGCTCACAGAGCTGCTCTGGGCTTGGATGAGGCACTCTCTGACAAATGTGAAGACATTTTGTTGCAGTCTTGTGTGAGAAATAGTCCCATAACTTAGCAAGGCAGCACAAACTTTTCCTGCCCTCGTGAAAGAGGTGGTTTAAGGACAAACACATTTGCATGGCAGCCTGCAAGCCTCTATTGTTCAGCTGCTACTGCCATCTTAAAAATAATTCTGATAAACACAGGAAGAAAAAAGTGCCAAAATTAAAAACAAAAAAAAACCCAGAAGGTGGGGTTTGGTGGTTTTTGAGAACATTTTAATTTAGCTTTGCAGTCATTTTGATGAAAAGGAAAAATGTGGTAAGATTATTAGATTTAATTTTGGTACTTGCTTCCACTTGCTCTTTATTAGTTGTCTTTGACTTAAACCTAAGATTGACAGCATCCCTTTCAACTGCAGAATGCAGCTGGTTATGATTCATTTATTTCTATTTCCTGCCTTTCCTCGACTGTTTTCAGATGCATTTTTGTTGGGTACTTAAGACAAGAAAAGGACAAACAAGCAGGCATAGATCAGCATGTGGCAGAGGAAGGAAAATAGTTAAGGAGATGTATTTGCAAGCATTTCTCAGTTAAGGGAGATGGGTTTTAAGAAGGTGAGAAACAGCCCTGTAGAGAGTTTCCACTCCTACCTGATCAGCACAAAGAAAGACAAAACCCCTGATGCTTCAGAGCACTGACTGCCCTTAAACAGCCATGAGAAAGTGACGCATAATAGCAATTAAAAAAGCCACAGGTGGGAATCAGAGGTGTCTGTATGGTTTGGACACCAAGTTCCACTCCCTTAACCAAGAATAGCGTCTGGTTTATGCAGATACAATCAGTCTGAGGACAGAACTCTTTCTTTGTTCTGGTAATAATCTGTGGGTTAGATTTTGCTTTGACAGAGTGGCAAAATCTCACTAAGATTAACATATTTGTTAACAAAAAGAGAATTAATCTGTCAAACAATACTGGTCAGTTGTGGTCAGGTTGTATCCCAGGTTGTAAAGCATCTCTAATTAATGTTTTCTTGCTGAGGTCTCCCTCCCCATATCCCTCTTGTTCTGCCTGTGGTTTGGTGGCAGAATGGAATCTTGTGATTAATTTTGCACTGCCATCTAATGGTATAATAAAGTCAGAACACTGGAAATTGGTTTCTTCATACATCTGCAAGAGGAAAACAGAAAAATGTGGTTTTCTCAAATGAACAGTTCTACTGTCCTTACTCTGCCACCAATTCCCAGAGCAGTTAGCCTGACTGTGCTCCTTTAAAATAGAGTATTTCTTTGAGAAGTGGCTCCCTAAATCAAAACTCTTAAATGGTTTTTGAGTATGCTCTTTACTTACAGAGCAGTTGCTAAGCTGTGCAGTGCAAGTGCATAGAAAGAGCTTTTATCAAAGCTGTGGAGAAGAAGGGCCTCTCTGCATTTTGTCCTCTATCTTTTAAAGCACTTCATCTTTACAGAGCCAGTGGAGAGAATCCATCAGCCAGGTTTTACCTGCACTGGAACAGACAGAAGCTTGCTTTTTCCTAAATGAGTTCATGACCAAAAAATGTGTTTTTATGCTCTAGAGACACTAATGTTTCAGGGCAGCCTATTTTCCAAGAGCCTGTGAAAATGTGAGCCATGGTCTAGGAGCCCTCTTTTTCCTATCACCTCCCAGCAATTCAGAAGGTCAAAGCTTTGCTTTCAGAGCCAGTGGTGTACAAAAATCTCATTTTGCTCTACAGCTGCCTTGATTTCCCTCTGTCCAGAAACTGCTGATTGTTGACAGTTGAGGCGATAGGCTGATAATGTGAATAGGACTGGCTCTTCTTTTCAGAGACTACAACTTACCCACACAGCTGAGAAATGCATTCTGCATGCAGTCAGTCCAGCAGCATCCCAGGCATCTCTTTTTGAATGCATGACCATGTTTCAAAAACAGCAGAAACTCCTGGCAGGCTTCCTCTCCTTTTGATCCTGCTGGAAAAGCAGTTAGAGGTAAAGCAGTAATGCACAAAGAACAAAAAAAGTGGTCCAGTTGCTCCAGACAGGCAGGGAAGCTCAGCACACACAAAGCTCTTCCTGGCTGGTTTCACAGCTGGAAACAGTCAGGGAATAGCCTTAAGGCCACTTTTGCTGGTATTTTAAAAGTGATGACACTTTTCAGATTGCTGTTTTACAGGTGAACAGAAAGATAAAGCCAAATCCAATCACACTGCTACCTGCTGCCCTGACAGAGAGGGACATCCAGTCTTTCTGGAAGTGTGATGAGAGGTAGAACAAAGGAAAAATTGCATCAAGAGTGAATTGGGCTACAAAGCACCAGTGTGAAGTCCTGTCAGTCTCTGTTAACACTACAGGAATATCACCAGCTTTGTAATATCATAATACAAAAGTGGCAAAGAAAATACTTGACTGCAGCAGACCTCACTCTGCACTTGTGGGCTAAAGCCTGGTGCCAGGCAAGCTGTCCTCAGCCAGCCACAGCACTCCCACTTTGCTAAGGTGTCCTCACTGCTGCTCAGTTCTCCCTTGAGGATATTTCTTCCATGTGCCATTGCATTTTGATGTTAAACAACATGTGTAGCTCCACCTCTTAGGTTTTTAGCTCATGGAGACACCTCTTTCTTACATGACAGCATAGCCCAGGCTATTTGTAGGCATGGAGAGGAAGGGGCTTCTCTATCAGGACTTGAGAGCATTAGGGGTGAGATTTTCCCACATACCATTAGCACTAGTTTGACTTTCAAATAAATATTCCTTAGGCAGCCAACTTAAAAGGATAGCCCTGTAATTTGAAAGTGGTGATTTTTGGCAGAGTGTCCACCTTGCCAATAACATCACAAGGAGATAATGGTGGACAGCCTTTCCTGAGCAGTCAGCAGCTTTATGCTGACCATTTCTTTCAGCCCAGGTTTCCCCCTCCTGTAGCTTTCCAAGCTGGTGCTCAAAACCCAAGCACATAGTATGAGTGCATTGTGAAGAGCAGAGCAGTCTGAAGCAATCAGCTAAACAAAAGGCAGAAGGGAAGGAGTGATTCCACACCTCCTGCAGCTGGAAGGCTGAGAGCCAGAGCCTGGCCTGACAGCTCCTAGGGCACAGCAGTGTGGGATTCACATTCTCTGAACCTGAGAGAAGCAGTGAGAGAAGCAGAGAAAAGAATGATCAAAACAATGCTTATCTCATTTGCTGTGCCTGTGTTGTGCCAAAGCAGAGTGCAGTATGGAGATTGTTTACCCAGAGTGATGGGGTTTTGTTCCCTTGGCCTGTCAGGGCCAAGCGCGTGTCCAGACTGTTGGTCAGCAGACAATCACAAGATTCTGGGCAGTTGAGCTGAGTTGGGTGCTTATGCTGATTCAGTTTAGATGTAATGTAATATAGTGTAATACAGTATAGAATAATATAGTATAATAAAGTAATTAATTAGCCTTCTGATAGTATGGAGTCCTCCTCATCTTTCTCCCTGCCATGGGGTAACTTTGATTTCCGATACAGCAGCATGAAGGAACGAACCATGGTTTTGAGCTCCAGCATTAGTGCTTGTTTCCATGGCTTTGAGTGCAATGTTTGAGTGCATTTGCCTCTCATCTCCCCCATGGGAATGTTCCATTGCAGTTTGCTGCACTTACACAAGGCTGACCCATAAGTGATGATGTTTTGTTCCTTTGCCCTGTGAGAGCCAAGCGCGTGTCCAGACCATCGGTCAGCAGGCAGTCACTAGGTTCTGGGCAGTTGAGTTGAGTTGGGTGCTTGTGCAGATTCAGTTTAGATGTAGTGAAATACAGTATAGAATAATATAGTATAATAAAGTAATTAATTAGCCTTCTGATATTATGGAGTCCTCCTCATCTTTCTCCCTGTCACGGGGGTCACTTTGATTTCTGATACAGCAGCATGAAGGAACGAACCATGGTTTTGAGCTCCAGCATTAGTGCTTGTTTCCATGGCTTTGAGTGCAATGTTTGAGTGCATTTCCCTCTCATCTCCCCCATGGGAATGTTCCATTGCAGTTTGCTGCACTTACACAAGGCTGACCCACGAGTGCCAGACGAGCTCCTCTACGGGCGCATGGGCTATCTCTCTGCACTGATATTTGTGAACAAGCACTTTGGAGAGGAAAAGATCCCTCAGAGTCACATTCAGCAGGTACTGTGCCTTTTGCTGCTTTGTTATCTGTCTCTTCCTGTGCAGCTTATCTTGGGGCAGGTAAAAATCCATGCTAGATGTAAAGAACTCTGGCAATAAGGGAGAAACCACATCATGGTATACCTTTTGTTCTTCCAAAGGGACAAAGCACTGCTGTCTATCTAAATCCATAGGCAGTACTGGACTGGAATACATTTCATTCCACCCTCTGCTTGGGCAGAAAAACAGATCTTGTTCTATGTCAGAATACTCACTGTGCTGTGTCCAGGGCAGCAGCATTTCCCTCATCCACATTTGTTCCCATCCCTGCACAGGTTTGTGAAGCAGTTGTAGCCTCAGGAGAGAACTTATCCAGAAAGAGGAACTTCACAGCAAAGAGCCCACTGATGTTTGAGTGGTACCAGGAGTACTATGTAGGAGCAGCCCATGGTTTGGCTGGGATCTACTACTATCTCATGCAGGTAAGAGACATGAGGGGATGGGCCCTCAGCACTGTTTCACATTTCTTTGAACAAGGAACAGCATTTGAATTGGCTCTTAGTAATGTCAAACTGGGAAAGATACCTTATCTGACAGACCTAGCCATGTGTTTATCATGCATTTCCAATTTAAAAGGTTTTCTTCAAATCTAAGATTGAATCTCTGACCTTGGAGAACTGTGGAGAAATGTGACCTGCATTAACCAGCAGTGTCACATAATGGAGGCCTGTAGCTCAGCTGGGTCTGAGTTTCCCCCTCATGTTAATTGCTTCTAAATTATTCACATTTGTTGGTATCTGCTGGCTCCCTGCATTTTCTGAGATGGTTACTTGGAGCAGAGTGAGAATCTCTGAGAGAAAAGCATGGTGAAAAAAATTGTGCTCATCGTAGCAAAGTAGGAAATGCCTTTGTATCCAAAGCAGAACCTGCTTCTAAGTGTGAAAGAGGTGGGACTTTGATAAAGGAACTGAGTTCTGCAGTGCCTGAAGCAGGCAGAGCAAGACAAGAGGCTGGGAGATGCAGTACCCCTTTGCTTTGATGCTTTCTCACTGTTTTGCACAACTCATTGGACTCTGTCAATATTCCCTATTCTGGCTCTGAAAAAAATGAGGGTGATAATTCCCCTATGAGGGTCCCTTTGTGCATATATTTACAGTGCTCAAGCACTCAGAAAAATAACAGCAAAAAATAACATTGAATTTTTAAAGCATTAAAAGCACCCATGAGCAACACAAATTATTTTGGTGTAGAAATAGTCTGTAATCTTTTATTAGACATAACTCTGAGAGCAAGTGGAAAAGGAAGCCACCAGGTTTCAAGCATTTGAGCTTTCCTTCAGGACTGTCAAAGTTAAAGCCCATATACAGGATCAGAAGAAGTCCTGTGAATATAACTTTTCTGTTGCTCAGAGAAGAGGTGGTTGGTGGTTTTTAAGTAGAAGATTTGGGGGATACAAGGTGGTTATTGCCCAGAAGCACAGAATGGGAAGCTAGGAGCAGGGGAGACAGCAATGTGCTGTGAGCCTAAATTTGTACCAAGTCCCTGAGCTTCTTCCCAAGTAGCTGTTTAAATAATTTTAAGTCTCCCATAAAATACTCATGGGCTTTATGCTTCTCTGCTGTATGAAGTAAAAGGAGCCTGGATCAGCCAAGCATGATGCACAAAAAGCCTTGGAAGAAGCAAGAATGTGAAATACGGAGAGGAAAACATCTTTTATCTCTAATGGTTTTACAGCACAAGTATTGATTTTTCATTTTCCAGTTACCAGCCTGAGAACAGTGTGATCTTTAGATGAGAGTGTTCATTGCAGTCTGCCATGGGAAATTAGAACTGCACAGATTTCATGTGGGGCAGTGTCTTTGGGACACTGAAGCCACTCCCTTGCATTCATCTGAGGTCAGCAGTGAAGTCAGCCTCTTGAAATCACCCAGCAGCATCTGTGCAGATTCAGAATTGCAGCCTGCCAGCTGGGCTGGCCCAGCAGCTCAGGGCTGAGATGCTCTAGGTGCAAGGAATCATCCTTAATACTGATTTTAGACTGATATTGCTTTACTTCAGCTCTGGGTACCTGAAGCTATTCCTGTTCATCTTTAGGAAAAGCAGCAGCAAGCTCTCTTGCTTAGAGGACCAGGTGACATGCTAGGAACAGTCTTTGTTTGTGGGATGTAAGGGTAGGACTGGAAATAAGTTCCTGCTAAAAGGCAGAACAACAATTGGGTAGTTGTGAACTGTGGAAGCTCAAAGCAAAGAAATTACTTAATTTACAAGGAGCAAGAGGGAATGTAGCCATAGTTGACTTTGTTTCCACCTTTTGGGCAGATTTTGGGTCTCTTAGGGACAGACAGAATGGTAATTCTCCCTGATTTAAATGTTTTCTCCCTCTTAGCCTGGCTTTGGAGTGAGCCAAGTGAAGCTGCACAACACAGTCAAGCCCAGTGTGGACTATGTCTGCCAGCTGAAGTTCCCATCTGGGAATTACCCTCCCTGCATCGGTGACACCAGAGACCTCCTCGTGCACTGGTGCCATGGAGCACCAGGTGTGATTTACATGCTTCTCCAGGCATACAAGGTACCAGAAACCCTGCAAAGACCTTTCAGAGACCTCTTCATGTGAAACTTCCTCTGGAGAATGTGCTGGGACATCCCCTTTGCTTGGAAGTAGGATGGCTTGTTGCAGTGAAATCACCCCACATTAACCTCTGACACAGAAATTAGTATTTTAAACAAATATTTCTGAAAATACCCATCAGTTGTGTGGGCTGCCCTGTTGCAGGTGATGGATGGTGACAGCTAGTTGTGTGTGAAGTAATGGTCTTACATTCCCACTCATCAAAAATATCCTCCTTAAAAAGTAAACAGCAGAGTCACTTCAGCAGGACATCCAGGCCTCTGCATCCCACAGGGATGCTCCTTGTTTGGAGGACATTGCCTCAGCAAGGACAACAGTTTCTTGTCTCCACAGGTCTTTGGGGAGCAGCAGTACCTGAATGATGCCCTGCAGTGTGCAGAAGTGATCTGGCAGTATGGGTTACTGAAGAAAGGCTACGGGCTGTGCCATGGCACAGCTGGCAATGCTTATGCCTTCCTGGCACTGTACAACCTCACTCAGAGCATGAAATACCTCTACAGGGCCTGCAAGGTAAGGGGGTGTGTGAGGCACTAGAGGGCCCTATTCACTTCTGCCTTCTACATCACTGCCTTTGCCTTTGCAAGCCAGCTTCTAGTGGGGCAGACATGCAGCTGGATCTGACCAGCTGCACCAGAGTAGTCCTTTAGCAGTGCAGTCACTGTCTGACAGCCTGTACAGAAGGGGTTTCCCTCAGAAGCCTTGCTCTGTAAGAGGTAGTGTGGGGACAAGGGATCGTATTTTCTTCTCAAGACTTGCCTTTAACCAAATTTGACCCCTTTTTGTCCCTCTTTTCTCAGTTTGCAGAGTGGTGTTTAAGCTATGGGCAGCATGGGTGCCGGACTCCAGACACACCATTCTCTCTCTTTGAAGGTAATTTCAGTCTCTAGCCTTGTGTTTTGCTCCTGGATCTAAGCTGTTCTCTCTCTCTTTGAAGGTAATCTCAGTCTCTAGCCTTGTGTTTTGCTCCTGGATCTAAGCTGTTCTAGCACCAAGGAAAACAGAATACAAGCTCCACTGGAGTTTTTGCAAAACTCAGTGTAGAGGATGGAAAGGAAATTGTACTCACTGGGTTTTTCTACCCTTGCCCAGAAGCAGTCTCCCTGTAGCACAGGATAATGTCTTAGCTGGAGCATCTTGTCCTCTCAGGCGTCCCAGATTTACATACAGATCTCAGGGAGAATTCTTTCATGGCTCCTTTTGGTTATTTGTAGCCTGGCTTCTCTCTTTTCTGTACATTTCTAAGGATTGAAATCCTTCATGAGTGTTCCAGTTTGATTCTAAAAGTGAGGAACAAATGGGGCTGCTGTTACCGGCCTTGGTGGCTCCTGTGGCACTTTGTGCCTCCTGGTAACAACTGCCCCCTAATCTGCCATCAGCAGGTATTTGCTGAAGGAGCCAGCCCCCAGCTAGCCCTGATCTCTCCAGGCTGCTGCAGGCCAAGGGACAGCAGAGGTTCCATCAGTCAGGACCTTGGGCAGCAGTGTCTCAAGGACCAGAGTTTGACAAAGCTGCCCAGTGTTGAACTTGTGGATGGGTAAAGCAGAAGGGAGGGAGCTGGAGTGGGGAAAAGACCCATGGAATTTTGCCAGGTGCTTTTCAATGTTTGATTAACTTCAAAATGCTTTTCCACACTGAGGTACCAAAGTTGCTTGGGAAAGCTGGGCTCAGACCTTGAAAAATATTTAGGACCTTTTCTCCTGTCTTCATAACTCATTCACTCCCTGGATAACTGAGAAAAACGGTGCCCAAAAGGAATTTCTCTAAAGCACAGTGTGTTTTTTTCATCCTCAGGAATGGCTGGAACAATTTACTTTCTTGCTGACCTGCTGGTGCCTACCAAGGCCAAGTTCCCTGCATTTGAACTCTAAATCTGAATCCTGCTTGGCAGTTTGCTGCCCTGTGTCCTTCTGCACTTGGAAATGCAGTTCAAGGCTGCTTTCTCCTTTTTCCAGACTCACCGTTGTTCACCTAACTGAACGTGAATCCATCCTCCTGGGGGCATGCTGAGTTCTCTAACATTTCTAGTTGTCTCATTACATTGTTTAGTTTATAAGACAGAATGCAGGTTTTGCTGGTGTCCCTTAAAAACTCAGGGCTGCAGGTGGGAGCAGGGAGAACTGTACAGTATTTTGTTGGCTACAGAGTTTTGCTATTTCCTGTATCCCATTTCCTGGGAAGAAGTTTTCTATTGAATATAACCTGGGCTATTTAACTTCTTTTTGTGCTGACAAATAGTTGCAGGAATTTAGCTGCCTTTGGAAAACAACAGATGGAAAACTGAGACTATTGCCCTGGAAGTTGTTTTCAAGTATTTTCTTTCTGAGCACCCGGAGAGCAGATGGTTCAGTATCTGGGCTGTGCCACGTGAAGTGAATGTGATGGACTGTGGAGTCTTATGTATATTTTTAATATCATATTGCAGCTGGCAGAGCTGGAACTGACATGCCAAAGGCTTGTCCTGAGTTTGCACCTATCTGCTCTTAAGGCAAAGACTATGTATAGCTCTTCTGTGCATTTGTTCCAGTGACAGACAAGTAATCCACTGCCATTTTACATTAAAGCTTGCTATTCCACTGGTCATCCAATGGCAAACTCCAGTCCAAAAGTGAGCTAAGCATGCTTGCTTTTGTGGTCTCTTCTTGTTAGCTTTGAGAGTTTATTTTGCAGTCTTTATTTAAATATGTGTATTAGGTGGTGCCAGGTGCCCACCAGCAGCAACAAGGGAAAAGAAATGTATGCCACTGAGTTCTGACAGTGTTTAAGCTATTAGCTGTATAGATGTTATTTACATGTTTTCTTTTATAAGCTTTCCCAAACCTGGATCATTTGAGTTACTTGTTTGCCTTGCTACTGCTTGTTGTAGTTTGATTTGCAACCACTCATCTACCCAGCTGGAAAATCTGCACTAGCTTAACTGGCTTTGGTGTGTCAGGCAGGTCAGGTACTTGCAGGGAGTAGATGTGCTTTTCCATCCTTAGCTGATGCTGCACCAGTTCACAGAAATTTGGGACCTGGCTCTGTAAACCACTTTCTTAGCACTGAGCATAAACACTGAGCTCAGGGAAGTTTACAGATGCAGCCACACAGCTTTGTGCTGTTTGAGAGCAGCTCCTCAGCCTGCCCAATATGCCCACAGGTTTTGATCTTTCAAGGGCTGAGCTGCTGAGTGCCTCAAGTCCCAGAAGGGCAGGGGAGAAACAGCAGGGCAGCACAGCCAGTCTCCTGGGCCAGCGGTGACAAAGCAGGGCCACCAAAGCTGGCAGGGTCCCACTCACACGTGCCTGAATGCAGGGCAGCTGAGCCCATGAGAACAGGGAGCTCCATGAGAACCTCCTGGGTATGCAAGGAGCAGAAACCAGCCCTGGAATGCTGATTTGTTTCCTCAAAGCCCATTTTCCTGCTGCCTTTCTGAAAGTCCATCAGAAGACAGGCTGAATTGCAGAAAAGCTCATCTCCTTGAGGGTGGGCACCCCTGTCAGAAGGTTCAGGTTCATGTGGACACAACAGCAGGCATCCCCTGTCATTCACAGGACTGAGCAGCACGGGGAGGTGACTGGGAAGCAGAGAGGAGTTGCCTAATCAAACAGCACTTGAAGTTGCCTCCCAGCTTGGCTGGTGTGCTGGCAGTGCAGGGACACTGCTCTGAGCCTGGGTTTCTCCTGGGCACCACTTCTGTGAAAGGAGATGGTTTGTGCAGCCTGGGTCCTGGTGGCATGGGAGCACAAAGTCCCAAGGTTTGTGCACTGATCAGGGGAGCATCAGGGCTATGTGTACAACTGTTGAGTGGAGCACTGTCTAATAAAAATGCTGAAAGAACCAAACTCTGGGTTATTTCTGCCCCCTTGTTTGTGACCAGGATTCATGTCTGAAGAGATGAGCATATCCCACAACAGCTGTGCTGTGCTGGCAGCTCCTGGAGGCTCAGTGGCCTTCCACCCACCTCAAGGGTATTTCACATTTTCTCACATCTCCAATCCATCAAGGCCAGTCCTGGGATTTCCCTTGCAGGCTGTGCTTTCATCCCAGGGCATCCTTGTGCACCGGTGTGTCCATCCAAGGCTGCATCCTCCTTCTGTGGCCTCCATTGGAGACCAGAGTCCTGCAGGTTACTACAGGTTGCACCAAAATACACCTGTGTGCAGTGCTGGCCACCAAAAGGAAGAGGTGGATCCTCCTAAAAAAGCACCTCCTGCTCAGTGAAAGGAGGAGCAGGGCACCTCAGGGAGGCTGTGACTGTCCAGCAGCAGAGGCTTTAAGACCAAGCTGTATGGATGGAGGTGATCCTGCCCTCCAGCACAAGCATATATTAAATTGCTTGAGATCCCACACAACCTGGTTTTCTATAGTTTCTATTAAGGTTTGTGGTAAAGGTCTTGAGGAAGAAAGTCCAGCAATGAGGATGAGAAAACAGCAGAGTGCAGTTTCTCTGGTTACCCTTCCTTTCTCATACAGGGGTTGGGTGTGGTGCTACCCATTTCCACCCACCTTTGTGCCAAGGGAAGGGAGCAGGACCAAGACAAGGTTTGAAAACTCAACTGGTCCTGTTTCAACAAGCCACCTGAGAGGGACTTTATCAGAAGTGTAGATATTTGACACTTGTTGCTGGTTGTGTTTGTCCATAGTGGTGGTCTGTTAAAAAAAAAACAAAACAAAAAAACAAAAAAAACCAAAATAACCTATATTGCCAAGGAACAAGTAAAAAACATATTTTGAATGCTTTATCATCTGGCTCAGTTTGTGTTCACCTCCTGTGTATACAAGTGTGATCAGCAAGATAAAAAACATCCCCAAGACTGTTAACCAAATGCCATCTGTATGTGTGCATGTCCCATGAGAGGCCAGCATGGTTTGAGCTCTCAGGAGCTGACAGCAGCCTCAGCTACCAAAGATGTGGCATAGAGACAGTGCAAGAGAGCAACAGAGAGTGCTGTGTCTGCCTGAATTACTTCATTTCTCATTCCTGCATATTAACTTTTTAAATGCCCACTAACAGCTATCAGCACAGACACTAAATCAGTGGCTAACATAATTTAAAGTTTTTGCCAAAAAATCGTGCCATGAGCTGTCCTCAGCCCTGTAGCCTTAGCAGTCAGACAGACTGAGCTGATAAATCCATTTATGAACTACCACTGCAGGGATTTGATGCACCCTTTGAAACCACTTTGGAGCAGGCTGCTGGCTTGTCTTGGCAGATGCTCTCCCAGTGTTAATAGGGGAAAAGCACAGCAGAATAGGGAAAAGCACAGCAGAAGAGATCTCAGCCCTCACAAACCCCAGCTCATCCCCTGCCCCAGAACAGACTGCTTCTACCTGGAGGCTTGGAGCTGAGCCAGGTGGAGAATAAGGGTGGCACATCCCACAGAAGCAGCTGTGGAAGAAGCATCCAATGGGCCCCAAAGCTGCTGGCTTACCTGAGTTACCCAGCCAGACCTCACTGCACCACTGTCTCATCTTTCTTACTTCCCCTAATTTTTTTATCCATGTTTTTGTAACTCACTGTAATAGCTTAGCCAAATCTGAGTGGGGTTCTTTGATGGCAAAACCCAAGGAAACATGGCTGGGTCCCAACAAAACCACAGGTCCTGCTCCAGGCCAGTTCCCAGCACATATATATAATTTGTAGCAAGAGCTTTTGGTTGGTTGGTTTTTTTTAAATATTATTTTTCATTGAGAAAAACAACAAGTTTCTCACCTGTTCCTGCCCAGAATGTCCAAGTCCTTTGGCCAAAGTGTCCCCTGCATTCCTTTGGCTGCATCTGTGAAAGAAACCTGAAGGCCAGTAGCAAAACCAGGAAGTTTAACCCCCTTGAGTTACAACTTTCACATTATTAGTGCCTGAAGACAAACTCCAGCAAAGCAAGAGGCAGCAGATCAGCTCAAAATAAGCACCTGGGGAAAAAGGCTGGAGCCCAGCCAGGCTCACTCCAGCAGGGTGTTAGCCTGGGGACTATCAATGCAGGGTGACCCCAGTGTCGGGAATAATGTGCTCCATGATTCAGAAAGGCTGAACAAATGTTTCATTAAGCTATATTACACTAATAATATACTAAATGGTATACTAAAAAGATACTACACTATACTAAAGAAAAACCCATGACTGTCTCCAGACAGTCGGACACAGCTTTGCGCATTCTACATGTGCCAAACAACAAGAGTAGTGAATAGAGAGATAAGAATTATTTTCCTTCATCTCTGAGGTTCTCACTACCTTCCCCAAGCAAAATCTTAGGAGAGAGGATTATGTGTCTCTGTTCAGAGGATGTGAATGCCACAGGGGACCCCTCGCAGGAGGGTGTTGGTGTCCCCAGCAGGTGGCAATGCAGCCTGACAGCAGCGGCCACCCTGTCACTTCACCGCGCTCCTCAAGCTGCTCGCTCCTACCTCGGGACAGCTCGGGTTCGGCTCCTGGGAAAGGCACTCACAGAAAAGCCCACACGAGAGAGGCTGTGTTTGTGTACTGTGTGGGATGAGACGTGTGACAATCAGGGAAGCCCTTCCGAAATGCACGGCCTCTGAGTCATACACACCCCTGGGGAAAAGAAAAAAACAATTAGGAAATCTTTCCCAGTCCTGCCTGAAGCCACCCAAGCTCCCCATTGGGGAGGACAGCTCATGCTCAGGTTAAGGAAACACTCCGCATACTGAGTGACAACACTTTATCTCCCCACATCAGTTTTACAGACATTGCACAAGCCCTGCCACCAAGCACTCCCAGCCTGCAGGGAATAGACAGCCAAGCACTCCCTTTTCCACAGGTTGTCCTTCACTCTTTGAAGTCTGCTGCACCAAAAATGCCTCCCCTTAAATGCCATAGGGACTGGGGGCATCCCAGAAGGGCAAGAGCATCAAGAAAATCCAACTGGACATATGTGTAAGGGAACCAAGGCTGACCACTGGGGTATTTGTCAAGGGAAAAACCCAGCTTGGGTAGAGCTGAAATGGCTCCTGTAGATGGGCTTGCAGTGCCATCTCTCTGCCCAACAGGGCAGAATTTTGGTACAGAGTTTGGCACAGTGATGCCAAACAGCTTCCTCACAGGAAGGGGGACAGGCAAAGCAACCCTTAATTGCAGGGGTTTCCCCTATTCCCAGACGAGATTTTGAACAGTTTTCTCTGTAAATGAGGTGTTCCACCTCTATCCTGACACTCCCAGCAGTGGACAGCAAAGAGATTGATCAGAGCAAGCTTGGTCCCCCTCAGCTCTGCTTGCCTTGGGAATTTCCAGGCAATCCCCTGCTTCAGCAGTGCATGAGGACAGAGAAGCACAAGGCAAGGAACTGGGCCTTAAGGAGTGTGGGAGGGTCTCAAGCCATGCTTTGTTTCAGGTTTTCAGGGGGATCTCTCTGCACAGCCGGGCTGCAGTGCTACCATACAAACTCTTAATGCAGCAGGAAACAGTTGAGCCCAGGCCAAAAGACTTAAACCCCCAAATTCAGTGTCACAGCTGGTGTGAATGGATACTGCAGCACCTCCATAGCTGTGCCTCTCAACTTACCCAGCACAGTTCAATAACCTTGGCAAAAGGTATTTTTTACCTTCATGTGGGCCAGTTCTGGAGCTGCAACGATTGAGGGCAGTTTAGGATCCAACCCCTCTGCAGCAGCTGAATGCAAGAGTCAGGGGAATTATTTAACTTTGAACAGTTGGTCAAATTTCAGACATAGCTAATAAGCTTGTGCTTGACCTTAAAAGCAAGTCTTGGTTGGATCCCAGCAATATCTGACAGGTAGATTTTTGTTGCCTCATTTTTCTTTTTGTATTTGTTTGGGTTGTGGAGTGGAGGGAGGGTTTGTTTGTTTGTGGTTTTTTGAAAGAACAAGCAAACTCTTCCAAGAGTGAGGATGCCACTCATCAAACATCCCCTTACCATGAACTGGAAACAGATACACCAACACTCTCCCTTTAGGACAAATATATTTACATTCCTCCTGCACTCCCTGTCTTTGCCAAAGATTACAATATCTCACAACATACCAGCTGGGCTTCAGAGATCTCCTCCCCAGCTCTGGAGGAAGGATCAGGGATGTTGCTTGGCTTGGGTAATGCTCTGCAAGCCCATAAAGGCTGCTGGCACTACTGCAAACATGGCACTACTGCAAACATGGCAAACATCTGGAGTCTGGGGATGAGCATTGCCCTTCAGCCTGGTGCCACCCCACTGGCACAATTAACCTTTCAAACAGGGGATGAGCACAAAGATCTCTGTCTCCTGCATAGGTACAATGCATGGCAGCTCTGAGACCCAGAGAGAACTGGTGTATCTTTGAATCCTGCAGGATTTTTCCTGGGTCAGTATCAAACACACTCCCTCAAAAGCTGTTGGGGAAAAGCAGAACAAAACAATTCTCAATAGAGCTGCTGATTCAAGACAGTCTGCTATTGCCTCACCCACAAAGCTTTGTACTCCCAAGTGTTCCCCAAGCCAGCTGTCACCCTTAGCATGGTGGTCCCTGCCACTCCCTTCTACTGCAGACACTTCTGTTACCTCTCTCCCTTCCTCACTCACCCACTCTTGTTTTTGCCTCCATGCTGCCACTTTTGGGGAACAAGGGTGGTAGCTTTTACTTTGGATCATTTCACAAATCCACTGTACAGCAGCGCAGCAAGGGGAAGGCAAAATGCAGTGTGAGGAGGAAGGCAAAACCAAGGCAACACGAGGAAACTGAACCCTTCCTTAACACAAGGAAACCTGAACCCTCCTTCAGCTCACAGGGAGGAAGTCCAGGACCTCCCAAGAACACCCCCATTCCCAGTATTTGGACATTCTGGATGCTAAGAGTACCAGCAGAAAGGAAAGGAGAGAATAAAGTTCTTTTTCATGCATCCCTCAACTTCAGAATCACAAAAGCCATTTGGTTTTGCCACCCTCTTTTCTGAATAGGACAACTTGCAGCCACCCTTCACCCTCAGATGCTCTGCAATGCCTTCATTTTCCCCAGAGGGTGAAAGACAACAAATTTGGCCAAAAAAGTACAATAGACCCTCTAATGACTGGCCCTGGGTATGACAGTACCCTGCTCTGCTTTCTCTGTGTCAAGGAAGACAGACAGAAATGGAGAAGGCACAGAGGCAGCACTAAAACAAACTCATAAGCCTTAAGAAGGGAAAAAAGAGCAGGACTGTGAGGAGCCATTTAACTCCATCTCCTCATGGCTGGGGAATTTCTTGCTAGCAGGACACGTGTCAGGCAGCCCTTGTGGAAAGCTCATTTTGCAGCAGTTGCAATTTGCTGCAGCATTTGCAGCGTTGGCAGCCTGTAATCGAATCCACTGGGAGGATTTTGCTTTCCATAAATCCCATTGGAGCCAGGCCCATAAATAGTTCCACTGTAGTGTAGAGCTGCATACAAGGCAAGAGCAAATGTTCCACATAATGACTGCTGGCCTTAATCACACTGAGGAGTGGATCATATTTCCACCATTTTGTCAAGTTTTATTATAGATCCCCCTCTTGAAAGATACCCCTAAGTGGTGAGGGGGAGACCACAGTGGTGCCAAACAGCTTCCTCACAGGGGACAGGCAAAGCAGCCCTTAATTGCAGGGGTTTTCCCTATTCCCAGAAGAGATTTGGAACAGTTTTCTCTGTAAATGAGGTGTTCTGCCTCCAAACTGACACTTCCAGTAGTGGACAGCAAAGGATTGATCAGCTTTTTATGAGGGGCTGAAAAAATAGAGACACACCTCCAGAAACAAACTTTAAGACACTCCAAGAAAATCACCATAAAATACAAACTTTGGATAGAATTATATCTTACATCCAGGGATACCCTTGTTGGGAATTCATAGCTCATTTATGACCATGGGAAAGAGGACAAACTCCACCTGGGTGACAGCTACAGCAGTTGGCAATTAGATGACAGCCACACCCAGAAACACCACAGCAGTTCCCAGAATTGGGCTCACCACCCCATTAGACTGCAGTGTTAATACCTGCAAGCCTGACAAATTCATCTGCAAGAAGTTGGGCTCCAGACCAGAAGGGGGAAGTTGCCAGTGGAAGCTTTTGGGAACCCCTGGTGGTTCATCATCACAAGGGATAAATCCAAGGTGTTTATACCCCCCAAATGCTGGGAAATATCCTGTTCCAGCAGGGCTGACCCCAGGCTTTACAAGTATATGGAGAAGACAGTAGGGATCCCAAATGAGTACACATGAATCTGGGGTTTGGGAGCACACAGACCCTTTTTAAAACAGAACATCATCATTCCTTATCCTCTTTTATTATATTTACAATGCCAATTCCCTGGTTTTCAGCAGCAGTAATCTCATTGACTCATTCCAATAATCACTTAGCCTTCCACTGAACAGTCTATGCATGCAAGTGTGGAATTACTGCTACCTTGGAAACCCCAGGAGAATGATATTAGCACTTACTCCCTATACCCCAGGTTTGGGACAGCTGGTGTCACCAAGGGGGAAATGGACTTTCTCTGTAATAACAGAAATATGGTCTGACATGCTTTTAGTGGTTTAAATATGAAAGGTATTTTACTGCAAGAGGGCCTGATATGGGACTCTTTCCAGCTGCAATTGGGAATTGCAGCTGCAATTGTTACAAAACCTATGAGGAAGACAATCACCTTCCTACAAATTTCCCTCCTTATTTTTTACTGCAATAAGAGAACACCCCCCCCCCCCCAAAAAAAAAAAACCACCAAAACCAAACCAAACCAACCAAACTAACAATAATAAGTAAAATATATCACTGAGAGAATACAGAAATATGGACAAGGAAGGCAAATACCAGAGCCTCACCTTCTTAGGAAACCAGGCCAAGAAGAGTGAATCACATTACTCAGACTATTTTGCAAAGTATTCAGTTAGAAAATAGATTAGATATACCAGAAGAAAACTCTTTAACAATCCACATGCAGCTTGAATCTTCCTTAGATAGATGATGGACAAATTCCCCAATGATTTGCGCCATTTGGAAAAAAGAAAACTGTCCTACATTTCTACCCTCAACACATTTTCAACTGTAAATGGTTCATGCTGTGCCCATGCAGAGCCGAGTCCTTTAATGATTTCAGCTGATGGAAGTTTCATGCGCCATCCTGCCACCACTTCTGGTCTGAGAGGAAGGTCACAGAATGCCAGCATGGTTTGGGTTGGAAGGGACCTTAAAGTTTATCTTTTTACAACCCCTTGTCATGGGCAGGGACACCTTCCACTAGACCAGATGGCTCAAAAGCCCCATCCAGACACATCATTTCCAGATGGGATCCCTCTGTCTCCTGTGTCCAATCAGCTCAAGACAGTGCCCCCACACCACTTTTGAAGGCAGCTTTGAGAACTCCACTAGGAACTAAGAGAAAGCCTCTATCCACTTAAGGCTGATGGAGGTCTAACCCACTGAAAGTTAGACTCTAGCTTCTAACATCTCTACATAACACTCTGACAATTCCCTAAACATTGACATTTCATCAAAAGGAAAGAAACCTAGAGAAGTTCTTAGACTTAGTTTTTGGACTTAGTTCTTAGACTTAGAGGTCTGGAGGTGGTTTGAAAGGTGCCCAGATGAGACAGCCTTGCCTTGGACTCAGCAGACAACTCTCCTTCCTCTGCCTGCAAATGAGCAGAAGAGCCAAGCTGGAGCTCTTCCCATGAATCATTTGGCTGCTCTCTGCTCTGGTTTTCTCTCATTTCTGTTGCTCATTTTCCAGCATCTCTTATGCAGAGTTTCTCATTATTTCTGGACGTGGCACACCACAGAGAAACCCAAAATAGAGCTTGAAATCTGACGATGCTTCTTTTGCATTTGTCATACTGCAAAGAGTAACATTTTTACTACACTTAAAAAATGCTTAAAAGCTGCTGAGGAAGAAATCAGTACCTAAAACTCCAAATACAGAAATAGAGAACAAAGCAATGCAAAATTAATGCTATGATTCCAATATTATGCCTTTCTGAGTCATGTGAAAGAGAGTCTGGGAAACTAAAAGTCTTCACAGAAGTGCTTCATTTCCCAAATGAAGAAATGTGTGAATCATTTCTCATCTGATTAACTCATTATCATCATGCTCTGCCATTGATTATCCCCTGTAATAAAGTCAGGAAAGTACCACCATGGCAAGAAGATGAGCTCTGGCTGGATTCACAGTGCTCAGGAAGAAGGTAGAATCCCACATCTCTGGGGGAACCCCACAAGCTGGGGGTGTTCAGCCTGGAGAAAAGGAGACTCAGGGGTGACCTTATCACTCTGCACAGCTCCCTGAAAGGTGCCTGTGCTCAGGTGGGGTTGGGCTCTTCCTCCAGGCAGCACTGACAGAACCAGAGGTCACAGTCTCAAGCTGCACCAAGGGAAATACAGGTTGAATATCAGGAAAAAGTTTTTTACAGAAAGGATGATAAAGTTCTGGAATGGCTGCCTGGGGAGGTGGTGGAGTCACCATCCCTGGATGTGATAACAAAGCCTGGATGTGGCACTGGGTGCCAGGGCTTGGTTGAGGTATTGGGGCTGGGTTGGACTGGATGATCTTGGAGGTCACTTCCAACCCAGTCATTCAGTGAATTCTGTGAATCTCAGACAGCTGCCAGCCCTTTAGCTGGCCAGCCTTTAGAACTTCAACCAGCCCTTTAGAGCCCTTCTCTCCTTGCCTCTGGCCAGGCCTGCCAGTGCAGCTAGAGGGGGAAAGCTGGGCAGAAAACCTCAGAGCTCCCAGGCAGCACTGCCCAGCCCTGGAAGCTTGCAGGAGATTGGGGTTGGGGATTCAGGCCCCATGATCTGGCCACTGTGCAGAGTTGAATTGCCCCCAAAACTCAGAACAGAAAAAGCTGTGCCAGACCCTTGTTTAACTGTTCCCATCAATTCAGCATCCAGTATTTGCATATAACACCATTTCAAGGTACTGGGTACCAAAAACCTGTGTTTACACATGTCCCTTGAACCCACTTACCCGACTGCCTGCCTATATTTGTGTCCCTTGTAACCTCCTCTTGCCACTGTTTTGCATTAGGATCCTTTCCTCCTTAGTTTAAATCCTAATCATGCAACACACAAAGTACAGTGTAATTCATGTGTAATTCATGTTCTTGGGGCTCCAGACACATTATTAGAAACAGACTTAGCCGTCACTTGCTCCTTAGAAATCCATCTGTAGTAACTGGTTTTCAAAATGACATGAGTTGAGACACTGATTTGGAGGATGTTCACCTTAAAAATCCATGAAAGGAGACCACAGGGTGGTTTGGTTTGTTTTTAAGAGGAGAATGTGCATCACTTTTTGAAAGCCCAAGACAAAGTCTCTGAAAATCACTTGTGACTGCTGAAATCCTTGTCCAATAAATAACAATTCCCATCCTCATTACTGAGCAAAGGCTGATGGGGAAAGCAGGTCTGCATCAGAGGGAAAACAAACCTTTAGTGGCTGAAGCTGCCAACAACACATTCCTCCTGGCAGATATCTTCTCCCAGGAGCTGCCCCTGCCACTTTCTGCTGGGCTGTTTTCTTCAGCTGTTCAATCCCTCTGCAGCAAACACATTGCTCCTCCCTCCCAGCAGCAGACAGAGCACAAGGGTTCACAACTGTGATGTGTCTTCAGCTTCCTCCTTCCTTTTGAAAGGACAGGACTGTGGGGTGAGAAAGCCTTGTCAAATTAATTAGGGACTGAGGAATCTTAGTTTTGAACTCTGCTGTGAAGCAAGCAGATCTGCTAAATTTCATGCACTGGGAGTGGGGGCAAGGTGCTCTTCAGCACTGACCATCCTCAGACAGAGAAGCAAACATGTTACCCAGGATTGCCAGCATACTTGTATTAAGTGTTAAAACCCACAGCAGACAGAGTTGATTATGGTTCTTTAATTACTGCTAAAATTATAAAAACATTAGAAAAAAAATCTTTGTAAAAATTGCAAATATCCTTTTGCAAGGATAGATAAAAATTCTGCCTCCATACTGGCAACAAAGGGAACTGCAACTGCAAGAAGGTTAAAAAACAGAAAAGAAAAGGAAAAGGTGATGCAAAGAGAAAATGGAAGAGACTACAGTGATGCTCTGAAGAAACATAAGGTCCATCTCATTTTACAAGAGACTGAGGGTCTGAATTCCTTTCAGATCATAAAAACCACAACTGGAAGGCAGATACCCCCAACAACAGCAGGCAGGCACAAATGTGATATCCCAGCCTCACACCTCTCAGATTGGTTATTATGCCATTATTAAATGTAGAACAGCCCCCACTTCAAGGTACCCTATAAAGGCTGAGCTAAACTGACACTCAACCCAGGAAGAGGAAGAAGAGAGGCACTGGCAGGAGGCTGCTAACATTACAATACTTCCATCACTTGGAAGACACATCCAACAAGAGAAAGGTTAGATAGCCACAGCCACATTCCAGATTGACTCTCACATCCCCCAATTATCTCAATATGATTTTACTGTAATAAGAAACCTGTACACTCATTGCAGAGAACAGCATTGAAACTAGAAGATGGTATATTTTGAAAATTGCTGTACAAATACTAAGTCCCTAAAATCTTGCAATTTAAATCTGACCAATCATCTTTGTTCCTGCCAACTCACTTATAGAATTAATAGAAGAATTTAATCAGTCATTAGCTGTATGTAACACTCACAAGGACAAATCAAAAATGAACACGCATGAAACAATTTCACAGATTATTCTGAAGGAGGTGCACTGGCTTGCATTCACTACAGCACAACTAATTTAAAAAAGCCATGACATTGTGTTTTGTGTTAGACAACTCTTGCATGGCAGCATAACCTTTCAGGACCCAATCTCCCACCTATTCTACAGCCTCCAAAACTACAGAAGTGAAGCTGCCTTCCACTGTACTTACCACTGTGACTTAAACTGTCTTTGCTATAAAAAAAATCACCCAAATCAGCTTTGGCACTTAAGGTTCAGCTGCATTTACTCTTCCCACTTCTAGGATCTATATTTCTCAAACAGAAAAATAGAAGTAACTTCCTAAACAAAGTGTTGAAAACCTGCACATACACACAGAGCAGCCCACAGCCAACTGCTGCAGTTCTATCAGCTTAATGGAGTTGCTTGGGATGATGAGTTTGGGGGAAAGTATTCAATAACAATACCAGGCATTTTTGAACTACTTTTGGGAGTAACAGTCTTCTAAAATATGTCATCAGCCTCGTGGTGGCAGCTCTGAAGCGTCTCATATTGCAAATATCTGACTCTGACAGAAGTTTAACAAGCAGGAGAAAAGCTCTCAGGGCTAGCAATTCAAACAGAAGTGGCTGATATATAAGCCTGATTTATATTGCACTCTAGGAGACCACCAAACACCTGATTACATGTGTCTTATATGAAACTGCAACTTTAGAGATAATAACTGCAAGGGCTGCAGGCAGAGGCATAGGCAACCTGCACTGGCTGCCAAACCCCAAGCAGCACAAACGAACTTTTGTAGGGTTTTCAAGGTGCTGTCACTCCCTACAGCCAGAAACCCTCCCAGGGGATCCTTTATCCCTTGTGTTCTGACATCTTGCTCAGTCCCACAGGATTTCCACCTCCTGTATCCTGCAGCACTTTCTGCAAGAGTCACTGTGTATCTCCTAAAAACCTCTGATCTCATAGGTCACACAAGAAGCAAAGTGACATTCTTGAGCTTTAGCATGTCACTTGCCTGCCTCCAGCTAAATTAGGAGTGCAGTGGCAGCAGTCTATTTAGAGCCAGCACAGCCTCTTGACAGACCCTGAAGGAGAGACATTTCTTACTTCTACATCACTGCTCCCCAAAAAACAGGCTTGCACTGAGGGGCAGCTTCATTGGGAAGATTTTGCAGTGCTTCACCAAGGTTGTTTTCACACACAGAGTGAACACACAAACATTAAGAGCACGGCACAAGTGGCCAAACTCCATCACAGCTGGTTTTAAAGAGCTTGGCCAGGTTCATCCATTGTATGGCTGGCAGCAGTGAGACCTTCCTGTGTGCTCTCTCCCTCAGAAACCAGTCATGACTGCAGCATGACTGGTTTCTGAGTCTCCTCTCTCCCACTAAAAGCATTAAGGGACCTACATTGTCATCTTGTCACATTTTTGGGAGGAGGCTCTTTACCCCTGACTTGTTGGAGAAGTGCAAGAAAAGCCTGGCAGGCCCTGCCTGCAGCCTCCTTTGCCTGCTGGGTGGAAGGCACCTCTCCAACCATGGGCTTAGCACTGGGAATGAACATCCTGCTGGGACAAGAGGGTACAGTGCCACCAGAAATAACCTGTTAATGGTACACAACAATGTCAGTTCAGAGCATTGAGCTGGGATGGCTGGACCAAAGGAACAGCATCAGCTACAGAGGGATGCCACAGCTGGGAGTGCCACAGGGAACACTGCCACCAGACACAACAACCTCAAATTCCCAAACCTCCAGCCCACACTGTCAGCTCCATCTTTCCATGTCAATTCTCTAAATACAGATACTTTTTACACAGGATGCTTAGAAACATTATAATAGTGATTCATGAGAAAAGGGGAGCTCATCAAATGCCCTATGTTCATTTGTGTCCTCTCAAACAACTGTGATACAGATCCATTCTAGATATTTGTGGAGACTTCTATCAGGGCTTAATAAGTCTTGACAATGATACTTATGTTCTTAAAACAGCTTTCTGAGATATGTATAATGTGAATGATTATGTAGTTATATGATAATGTAGATATGTATAATGTGAATGATTATATGATAATGTAGTTATATGATAATGTAGATATGTATAATGTGAATGATTATATGATAATGTAGTTATGGCCATCTTTCCCCAAAAATAATCATCTTCATGGGTATAATTCAAAATACACAAATATTATCTGAAACCTACACAGATTTCATAAATCCAAAGTATTTACTACTAAACATGGAAATAGCTGAAAAAAATTTGGTTCCTACAGCTTTGTTCTCGCTGGGCCATCTCATGGTTTGTATAAGACTGAGCTATATACCACTTAAATTCTAACACAACAGCAAGAATCATGCAGGTAATTAGAAAACAGAGTTTTAAACACATTCCAGAGTATTAAACACATTTTTGTCTGGACTTTTAGCTTTAAATGCAGACTGTGTGCTTGGCAAAGACAGGATTCCAGTGAGAAGGACAGAGAACGCATGATCCCAGAGAATGATGCTCATATCTCCAAGATTCATGTCTTGAAAACTACCTATACCTCATTGAGAAGTCTTACTAATGACTGAAGGGAAAATGAGGTCTAGATTGTGAAAGCACCAGATTTCCTAAAAACAGATATGATCTTTGAGTTTTGTTAGATTTCAAGCCCAGTTGATCCCTAACATAAATCAGCAAAACTTAAACCACATCACATTAAGCCAGTCAGTGCTTTAGTTCCTGGTCTGACTCAAGACCTGGAGCACTTCATGTCAATAGAGAGAGGGAGAAGAAAAAAAGTGAAAAAAGAGGCTGGTGCCCCAAAAGTCACAATGAAACCTTCCAGGCAGTGCAGGTATGTGGGGCCAGACACTGAGCTATCTTTCTGTGCCCTTTGTGAGCCTGAAGCCACTCCATCTCCTAGTAGAGTAATATGGGATCCAGGAAAGAGAGATCATTCTAAATGGCAGTAATTTAAATCCTCTGCTGTGTGCTCCAGAGAAAAGAGAGGAAGGAAAAGGCAAGGGAATCTCTGCAGCTCACATGTGGAGCTCTGAAGACACAGGAATCCCAGTTGCCCAAAGCAGCACCAAGGGAATTTTACCCTGTGCAGTGTGAGACAACATGCAGAATTTAACATCTGATAAACTACACAGCACCCCTCCAGGCCTGCCAGTCTGGTGGAGAGTCCTGCCTGGTGGGATTGGATGCTCACATTCTGCCTCCATGCACACTGTAGTTACATTTAGCCAGGCACTGGCATTTCAGAGCCTGCTTGCTCAGTGATCTATAAGCTGGTGCTCATGCCGAGGAACCCGAGGTGCCAAAAAATGACTGGAAGCTGTACAGGGCAGTGGAAAGCAAAGAGCACTTGGGTGACACTTTCTTCCACAGGGAAAGATGGCATGAGGAAGGTGAGCTGCCCAAAGGTGAGGCTGAAGGCAGCCCCAAAGTCACCTGGGCAAGGCTGAGAAGCAGCCACACCTCCAGGAAGCTGCTCCCTCCCCCTGCAGGCACCCTCCGGGGCAGGGTGGGAGTGCCAGACGCTCCCAGCTCTCCAGGGAACGCCTTGTATGTGCTGCTGCCAGTTGCTGGGGGACGCTGACATCGTCTGGGACAGAATTAGAAAACCTTGAGCAGAAGGACACAAGTGCTAAGTCAGCCATGTGCTATATGTGGCACACCAGTTGGTGCCTTCTTTCCCCTTCTTTAGGTGCTCATTCCTTTGCCTGCTCCTTCAGCAAGGTTTGACTTCAGCCTGCACTGCCCTGTGACTGCTACGTGTCCCTGGCTGCATTCAGGCTAGCAACACCTTACGTAGCACCTAAAGGGGCCAAGGGACAAACCTTCCTTGGAGCCAACAGAGCCCTTCATTTGTCCATGCAATCCCATCTTTGTGCCATTGCATAAAGCTGTGTGCAGTTTACCCATCACTGCCCTTCCCACCACCTACCTGCAAATCCCATGGGGTGCTCCTGGCTGTCTGCTGGTGACACCCCTGCAGTCAGCTCGAGATCTCCTCCCTTGCTGCACCCTGCTCCCAGACCACCTTCCTGACGGGCTCCTGTGACCAGGATCTGTAAAACATGCTGACCAGGCAATTTTCCAGGCTTCACTCTCTTCTACACAAGTTTCTACAGCTTAGCAGGATGTTCTGCAGCTCTGAGCATCCTGGACAGCAAAAGGCTTTGTTGTTTTGTTTGAAAGTGGTTTCCATGCTGTGAGCACTGGAAAGCCAAATCATTAGCAGATTATTTAGGCACACAGCCAGGATTACAGTTTAAGCTGAAGACCTTAAAAGTTTGCTGGAAGTGCATCCCTGGCTTAAAACTTAAAGCCAGTGATGAAACATGCAAGAATCAAACGAGACAAGCAGTCCCTTTCTCTCATGGCAAAAATCACACATTGAAGAGAGCACAAGGAACTCTGCAGCATCTTGGTATGGAAAAATGCAACCAGTCTCTACCAGTTCAAGAACTGCTCAAGCACAGTAAAATAGATTATATACTCTTTCCAAATCTGTTGTGAATTGTGGTAAATCATATATTCCTGATAAGTCGTAAATACCCAGTTCCTTCCTGGATTTTATTAGGTTCTTGTCTTCAGACAGTCTTCCAAGGTGTACAAATAAATTGGTGTTGGAGAAAAATACCATTTGCATGTATTAATGTTAAATTTCACTGAACCTCCCTCCTTGCTTGTGCTCAGTAGGCTCCTCCATGAATATCTTTGTATTTACATTAAAAAATGAGACCCTTCTCACTTATAGCTGAATAAAATATGTGTTTGTGCCATGGGACAGCTCCAGGCTGCTGCAATCCTTCTGAGATTGCTGTCTGCCAAATGGTTCATGTACACTTGTAATTTTTCCTGCTGACATTGCAGGCACCCAGCCTTCAGAAGAGGAACACAGCAAATATTTAACAGCAACAGGTGTCAGATAGGAGCTGATCACAGGAAAGAGAAAACACATTAGCTGAAATGATAGCAAGTAAATGTGCATGAGACAGGAGAAAGTCTCCAGGAAAAGAGTGCAATATGCTGACTGCACTTAGGTGTTTGTAAAATAGTCTATATCTCACATCTTGCCTGAAAGCAAACTCCCATCAGAGCAACCAGCACTTCCCCTGATGCTTGATCTGGTATACAGCCATGAACTCACTAAACAAATAGAAGTTAATTGCATTTTCAGGTATTTTAGGCAGCAAAAGGCAAAAATCTCAAAGGGAGTTCATTATGAAACAGAGCAGAAGCAACAGCACTCACCTTTTCTTCCAAGAGCTCCAGAGCTTGCATAATCCCCTGAAATAAAGAACATCTTGTCTTCTACTTCACTGTATGCATTTAAGCCATCATCTCCCTCCTCCTGAAGAGGGGCCTGACTCCCTGGGCTACAGGAAGCCCAAACCAGAGCTCTCCTTTTAAAACTGGACCAGAAAGACACAGATCTCAGAGCAAACACACAGGGAGTGCAGCCCAGGTATTCCCATTTCCATTCTGGTGTTGCAATTGATGCCACTCCTCTGTGACTTTAGCCTGAAAAAAGGAACACATTCCACTTGAGAATGGTCAGAATGAATCACTTCAATGATCTGGATGTAAAACACACTTCCCTTATGTTAGTTCAAGTAAATCCAGCCCAAATGCATAGAAGTTTTGCATTGTCCAGAATTATATTCTTATCAATTAAACCAATAAAGACCAGGCAAGCCCCAAGCAAGCTCCCTGTGTAAGTGAGTAGCAGGGCTAACAGGACATGGCTTCCAACCAACACCTTTCTCACTGCTGAGTTTTGGGAAAGCTGAAGCTTCATCACTGTTCATTCCCCTCAACATGAGCTCCTCTGTGGGAGAGCAGCATCCCTGCACTGCCCAAGAGCTGTGCACCCAAGAAGGCAGATGCCCATGAATTCTCATTCCCAGCTGCTGCTGCTTTCCCTGGGACATGGATCTTGGCAAGTCCCAGCAAGCACAAGGGAGACCCTGGATTTTTTTCTGGCAATTCTGCTTGCAAAATGCGTGCTAAAAGTGAAAAAGGAGCCTTCCTGCTGCAGCCCTGGAACCCACTGCCTGGGGTGAGATGGAACAGCACTGCCAGAGAACTGCAAACCTCAGCTCCCATGCCAGATCACAGAATCACCGAATATCCTGAGCTGGAAGGGACCCACAAAGATCACTGAGTCCAACTCCTGGCCCTGCACAGAATCCCACCCTGTGCCCAAGAGCATTGGCCAAACATTTCTGGAGCTCTGTCAGGCTTGGTGCTGTGACCCCTACCCTGGGGAGCCTGTTCCAGTGCTTGACCACTCCCTGAATGAAAATCCTTTTCCTAACACCCAACCTAATCCTCTCCTGACACAGCTGCATGCCACAGGGACACATCTCTGCATCACCTGCAATGACTTTGCTCCCTAGGGACATACCTGATGTATTCCCAGAGATGTCTTGGGACATATCCAAGCTTGCTAGGCAGATAAACCTGTGGTGTCCTGCCCCAACACAGAGAACTGACTGGATCCAATTGAAATAAGGACTTGCTATCCTCCTCCTCTCCCATACCTGTTTTATCTTCTCATCCAATCAATATACAATTATTTTGGGTCAGCACATCACAAAACCACCTTTACCGGCAGAATGAAGCATATCCAGACACATCTGCATTATTACACAGGCCACAATTGTGCAAAAAACCCCCTAAGCTTGTTCTTCATTCTTGAAATCCTTTCTTCCTTTAAAAAATATATTTGGTGGTGGCTTTTGGGTTTATTTTATTGCAAATCACATGTGATCATATAAATTATTATATCATCACCAATTCTTTCTTGCAATGGAAGTTCTCAAAGCTGCAGTGATGCATAAAACTTGGTTTAGACTATTTCCTTCCAAGTTACACCTCTGGGATTCATTGTACTGATGGATTCACTGAAGTTTGGTTTGAGCAATCTAAAACATCAGAATCACTAGAGATGCCCCCATCAGACTCCTTGGGGATGACAGCCCACAGGCTCCTGCTGATCAGCAACAGGCAGAGTCCATGCTAACACTTTCCCAGACAGTTTAACAGCAAGAATCTCTCCATAAAGCATCTTGAAGGCAGCCAGCAGAGCTCATACATTACAGGCTTAAAGGCAGAGAAATGGGAAATAAAGTCCTTCCTAAGTCTGTGCTCCCTAAAGCAGAGACTGAGCCAAGACTTCAAATTATATCCATCACTACAGGACTACTGATTCAAAAGGGATGACTCAACTTCCAACAAGTCCCTTGCTCAAGGTCTTGGGCTGTAGCAAAGAAGAGATCTGAGCATGATCCTACATGAAATGAAAGTACACCTTTAGCCACTCTCCATCCCTCCTCTTGGTATGCATATTTTTGGTAAGTTTACCTAGGAAGGCAAACTTACTAAAAAAACACATTAATTGAAAAGGCAAGTGCTTGGATATCCTGCCAGATTTTGGATATCCAAGCCATCAAGCTTTTAGGTTCTAAGTACAAAACACTCTACCTATAGTTCATGAGACAGAAACATGGGCTTTATCAAAAGCCTTGCACTTACTAGCACAAAACTTCAGGAGTCTGGAGAGTAAATAGGAGAGGGATTGCTAGACAAGGGAGGAATAATCAGTGCTCTAGGATTTTTCTGTGGAAAATCCCAATCATATGGACTCAGGGAAATCATCAAGTTTAAAGAGTTAGAAGCTGTTTTGCTGTCATGGAAAATGTCTAGTGAAAACACAAAAGCCACCTTCTCCTGCAAGCTGTGTCTCTTGGAGAGCATGGAGAGCAGAGACATCCAGGAGGGTGGAAAGATAAACAAGGGACACAGGATGGCAGGTGAAACAGGTGAAAACAGAAGTGCCTCCATTGCCTGATAGCTAGTTTACAATAATAAACACATTACAAAGGGAAACCTTCCAGTGTGGGAAGATAAAATCCAGCTGATCTCTGTTCCATTAGGGCACAGCTTAAACCTAGGAGAGGAATAAAAAGATCAAAGAAAAAGATTAAAGGAAGCAGTTTTCAATTTTAAACACAGTCTTAATGTGATGGAAAGGAAAAGTAAGAACAGCTGAAAGACACCCAGGGTCAGGTCAGGGAGAGATGCCTTGGCTGAAGGTACTGCTGTGTTTTCCGTACTTGTCTGCTTTATTTTTAAACACCCAGAGCCTTTGCTTGAGCAACGCTTCCTTGAACAAAAAGGAAGCAGAGGAGGAGAGAAGGACTGTAAAGAGAGAAGCTAATGGGGTTGGAAAAATATGATCTCCCCAGCCATGAAAGTCAAAATTACTGTTTGAAACTGAATCCTCCTGGAGTACTACACAGGCATGGGGGAAAAGGGGAAGGGAGGGAAGGAAAGAAAGATTTATTACTTAAGCAGAACTAAAATTCTGATTTAAAAAAGGACCGTTCAATCCATATCCAAATTTCAGAACAACAGCAGATCTGAAACTGGGCTTGTTATATTTCCCTCTCCTTTGCATGCATAAAAAAGACAGGGAGGTGGACTGTGTTTTAAAGGGGAAAAAAGTCCCTTGATCTCATGAAGCCCTGAACTCTTATATTCCATTTATAGCTCTAGCTAGAATGACATCCCCCTTGATTATCGGGCTGTCCAATCCAGCTGCATGTGTCAGGACTGTATGAGGCACTAAGTGAAATATATATATGCCCTTACAGGGTTTAGCACATCGGGTCCACCTCCAGGGTACAGGCTGTAGCTCATTCTGACCACTGCTCCTCTCCCAGGAATCACTTGTTAAGTGGTTTTTGTTTGGTTTTTTTTAAAAGTTTTTTTTTAGGGCACTTTTACTTTCCAATTTAAGCAACACAAAATGGCACCAAAGAAGGACGTAAAGAAACCAGCGGCGGCACCGGCGCCTGCGCCAGCACCAGCACCAGCAGCACCAGCCAAGCCCAAAGAACCTGCCATCGACCTCAAGAGCATCAAGGTAAAGGGGGAGCATGGCCTGAGGGGCCCAGGGGACAGGGAGCAGTCATGGCTGAGAGCTGCTCTGAAGCCTGGCCTGGGCTTGGTTCCGGTTTGGGGACTGCAGGGCAATGAATGAGTAACCTCAGCCCGTGGATTTGCTGAGCTGCCCGAGCTTTGGAGTGTTTCAGTAGCTGGAGGGTGTAAGGCATGGTGCATGATTTAACAAAGGGGTGAAGCCTGAGGATGACAAATGTTGGAGTGTGGACCTCAGAATTTTTTACCCAGTTGATAACAGTCTCACCTGTTTGGTAAAGATAAATTTAAAATAAACACACAACAAAAAAAAAAACAAAAAAAAAAAAACCAAACCTAAAATACCCTAAAGTAGGTACATGAGGACGGGAACGGGATTACTGAAACATGAAATACAATGTTTTCCCATTGCACTGTATGAAACCCCATCTTTTATAGTTTAAAATTCTTTTCCAAATTTTTGAACCACCTGATGACCCTTTGGTCATGTGCTTTGAGATCAATATGACTTATCTTTAAAAGAAACAAAACAAAATAGTTTTAAAAAGAGAGATTTGGCAGTTTTGCCTATTTTCTTTTCATTTGCACTGTACAACAAACATTGGTGAGACCATGAGCAAGAAAGCTGTGGATGGAGGCATTTCAAGTGATTTCCTCTCATCCTTATATGTTTGCTGAGAATTAATAATTTGCTGCAAATTGAAAGCAACAAAGCAAAGGAGTCTTTTGGAGGTTTCCTTCTGACTGCACTGTCACTTGTTCTCAAAATATCTTTAGATTTTGCATGCCGACCAACATCACTAACTGTTGTCCTGACCCTTTGAAGAAAACTCCTCCATTTTGGGAGATTTTTCTGCTTAGGAAAGAGGAGAGGGAAGCTAAGCAGTTAAGAGATGAAGAGACAGACTAGTTTCTCTGAGTAGGACTATAAATAGTTATTCTGTATCTACCTGGCAAGCTGATTGGTCCCAGGACCAATTTGCTAAATTCTACATAAAGAATCATGCCTATTATGGGTAAAAAAAGGACAAAGACTACTAATAAGATTTATACATGATGAATTGTATTTCAGATACCTTAACACATATAGTCCTGACATGTTAAGCCATTTACTGAAACTTATCCAAGTTTACTTTAATTTTCCCAATCTATAGTTAGTATTTTTCTAAAAATGTGTGTATCTTCTCATAAGATTGAAGCTGAAGCCATTGACAGGAGGGGGAAAAAAAGGCATTTTGAAATACTTAGAATTTTGAAGAATAGATGAAAAATCCACTGGTTTTGAGCATACTGTCTGACAATTAGATTAGGCCTCACATTGCACCAGATGATGGGGAACCAAGCTAGATTTCCTGCTAAATAACTTAATATGATTTGATAGCTTTCTATCTCCAGTAATCAGAAGAAAATAGAATTTTGAACTCCATTGAACCTAGCTAATCTATCTTTGCATAAACAATAATATATTATCAGCTAAAAAATGTCAAATTGCACTCTGAGGCATCTCTGCAGTTCACTCCTTTACCCAAAGGAAATAGCAGCAAGAAATACACACTGGTAGAACAGAGAGAACTCTCCAGGTTTTGTCATATTCAGACTGATTAAAAAAAAAGATAGAATTTAGGGATACTTTCTTTTGAAAGATATCAGACAAAATATTTTCTGCTGAGTTCTCAACCAACCACCATGGATTGTTACCCCTTTTCCTATTTTTAGAGTTCAGGCAGTGAAGGGAAACAATTTCAGGTTATAAGTAATTTGTCTAGAATATGTGGCAGAGTCAGGAATCAGTTTTCTGAGTCTTAGCCCAGTCTCTCAATTATTTCTCAGCACTTCCATTCAATCACCAAAGTCTCAGCATGATAAAAGTTCCAGCACCATTTCCAGCACAACTTTGGAGGCAGTTAAAAACTAAGGTTTTGTGTGGGACTCAGTGAATAACCCTGACCCAGGACTCTTTGCAGTGATTTACCAGACATGGAGACAAAACCCACATCACTTTAAACAAGGGGATCCACTGGGCTGTGCTTCCCTCCTCAGGGAATTAGCAGCCATGGCAGAGCTTGGTGCTTGAGAGAGGTGACTGGGAATGTCAGGCTGAATGCCACAATGATTTGGGGAGCCACACAGCAGAAAAATACAAATAAAGGCTTTGTTAGCTTTTATAGACACATCCAAGCCCCTTGCTACAGCTGGGGTGGGTAAGGGAAGAGTTTGGGGCTTACAGCAGCCAAATAAGCCACATTTGGCTGTGCACTTCATTCTTAGTTGACATCAGAAGTCATAGGCTCCAAAACAAAGATGGTAGTTTACAAACATGAGTAGTGATTCTCTTGGTGGTACCTCCCCACTCAGATGCCCTTCTTGACCCATCTTCAGGGAATCTGGTTTTCTGGACTTTTTGGAGTACACATTTTGCAACTTTGGCACTTTTTTCCCTCCTTCCTTAAGAGAGCTCAAGCTGGGTTTGTCTATCACCATCAGAAGCTGTGAGAAAGTTGTGACAGGCCATTGACTCTTCTCTGTTCTTCATTGATCTCTTGAAATTAACCAAATTAGAGCATATATTTGGTGATTTGCTAGTGCCAACAGCACCTAATATCAGATGCTCTATTTTTCAGCATCATCTAATGACTATAAAACTGAGTAACAGGAATACTGGTAGACTCAAATCTCTAAACTCAGCCCTTTTACAGCTCACCTTGGGCTACAGAATAACAACCATAGGCAGAGAGTGAAGGCAGGGATGAAGAACTTGCTTTTTAATAGAAATGTGAAGACCTATTTCCCTCTACTCAGGGAACAGCTTAAAAACTCAATCTTTGCACAAGCCTTTACAGACCAAATGTATATTTCCAATTTTCCTTATTACTAACATGTCTTGGATTTGTATAGGCACAAAAGTTAAAAATTAAATAATAACTGAGAAGAGAACAGGGCAGTGAAAACAGCTGAGAGCCATCACTAGGAACCAACCATGATTAAAATCAAAATGACCATATAGATAATTTTTCTTAAGAGACCCCCCAGGAATTCTGCAACTAAAACTGTAGCCCAGGACTCTCCTAAAAACACAGCTTATGTGTTTTATCAACCTTCTTCTCCCACACAAGCCTGAGTGAGAAGAAATGTTTAACTCATGAGAGGCACTACTGTAGGTCTATTTCTGCAACAACTGAGATGAAACATGAATGATGCAGATGTCTCATGCTTGGTTCTGCAAGTGATAATGGGAAATGGATAAAATTCCCATTGCTCAAATCTGTATAACTTAGTTCCTATTACCAACAAGAAAAGTATGTTGGTTTTCTGGTGGAAATTTAAGGGTCTTTCCCAGCCCTTGGACAGAGCCCAGGTTCATAAAATCAACTAGAATGTTTTGGGATGCAAATGCTGAAGATGCTGAGGGCAGTGCTTCACAGGCTGCCACTCTGCAGATGGTGATCTGGATGTGTCCTGACCTGGTGTCACACTAGGTCCTTTACTTCAAGGATACAGCTGAGTATCTTCTCTTGAGTACAGACAGAGACTGGGCAAGTATCCACACTGGAAGTGAGGTTCAGAGGTTCACAAGGCTTCCTATGCCTGTATTTTCAAGGCTGAAATCCTAGGACATCAATTATGCCATACCCAACAGCCACCCAAATGTGTAGAAGAAAAACAATTAAAAGCTACCAACTAGTAAAGACTTGCTAAAATCTTGTGTAACTGTGTGATGCATGATGATGATGCCTGCTGCATGGATTGTTTGTGACTGCAGAGCTCTTAAGGCAGTAAAAAGTGTTTCTCCAAGCATCCTTATTTCTTGTTACATTCACCACTTGAGTAGGTCATCTCTGAAGAGATATTGTTTTGGATATAACCAGAGAGAGAGAGAAACTCACTAAAATGCACTGACAGAAAGCTTCTGGGCTAGAGGGCAAGCAGCACTGCAGATGTCAGCTGAAGCACTTGGAGAGCTGTTGTGCTGCAGACAGACTCCACATGAAGCTGTGAGAGCAGCAATGTCAACAGTGGCTTTGCTCAAGAGTGCTAAGGGCTTTTTTATGAGACAGCAGGTTTTTTACTTGAAACTTTTGGCTCAGGTCTTCAAATTGTGCCTGATTTATCTCCAGCTATGACTCCAGAAGGATTCCTTAGGATGGGTGATCTGTTGGACAAGGTCACCAGTCCCAAGTGTCCTTACAGGTAGGAAGGGGACAAATGTCAATATGAATTCAGACTTCAGAGATGTAAAGGTGCCTCTCTGATGCCATCCAGACCAACTCCCTGCTACTGCTGTGACCCAGCACCATCCAGGATCCAGCCCAGAACAGCCCCAGCCCCTGGCTCTGTGGACCTCACCACTGACATTCACAGCCCATGCTGCTGCCAAACCCAGGACAGGCAAGGCGCAGCACAAAGGTGTCCCAGGAGAGGCACCTTGGACAAGGACTGCTGCACACCAAACATCCCCTGGGCACACTGTTGGAAACAGCACACAAAAACCACAGCTTAGTTTTGTTTACAAAGCTTTCAGAAGAATTTTGCCTTCCTAAACTGCTGCTAAGCAAGAAGCCCAACAAAAGTAGAGACTACCCACATATATTAGTAGACATTTTTCCGTAATGTTGCTAACTGGAAAAATTGTTTGAAAAATAATGATTTCTTTGTTTAACTTAAACAAGACCCATTCTTAGTAATTCACAGCTTTAGCAGCATTTAAAAAAGAATACCTGTGGCCTTTGGATGCTCTGGTGAGTGGCAGACTTTGGTAGAAACAGTGGAAAGCAAATTACACAAAAAGTAACATTTTAAGAGCTCGCAGGGTAACTCCAAGTGTTAACAGGAATTATGTGGCAGAACCTTAGACCCATCAAAACAACCCCACAATATTTCTAAAATACTGTTTTAAGCCCCTTTAGAGCATAGAGATGTTGTAAAAGATAGTAACAAGATACCTGAGTTAATCTTACATAAGGCAAGAAGAAGGTGACAAATTTAGCCAATGACAAGCAGAGAAAGAAGTTGTCTGTAAGGGGATCTGAAACAAGCAACCTGGAAATTTGCCCTTGTTTCACTAAGACTTTATTACGTCTTATACCCACTGCCAAGAAGCACTTTCAGCTGGCTGGTTTACCACAGAGCACTTAAATGTCAAGTAGCAAGGGTTTAAATGACATTAATACTCTAACAGTGCCACTGGGAGGCATGTTAAAACAAGAAATCCCTCCAAAAGCAGGGCTCCAGAGCCTCACATCTTGTGTATCCCCTTGATTATACACATTCCAGCACAAAAGCAATTAGAAATGGGACATGTTTACAAATGAGGCCAGCTGAAGGCACTTTGCCCCCTGAAGCTGGAGAAATGTGATCAAGAGTGCAGCAAGAGCACGTATCACAGCCAGACATTTCAGAAGGGCACATTAGTTAAACGTCAAGACTCATCCAAAAGTTTCTGCACAGCTGCAAAGTGACTGTGTCGGTTTAAAAAGCTGTAAACTGGAAAGTGACACAAAATGCTTAGGAAAAAGGTCAAGTTAATCTGCAATCAAGTCATTTAAACTCAGAGATATTTCTAAAGTAGTCTTTCAAACCTCATAGTATCTCACGCGTGTAATTTTCTCTCTTGTGTTAATCGGGGTTGTTTTTATTTTTTCTTCAATTGTGTTTCTAGGCAGCTCTGTTCTCAAAACAGACCTCAGTTTCTCAAGAGCTCTTCTTCTTCCTCTGCCTCACACAGCAGGAAGCTAAATCCATCAAGCTCTTAATTCTTACTTAATTGAGAAGCAGCATCTCTAAAACCTTTGGCATTGATTGCATAAGGTATGGAACTGAGGTGAGGGATGGTAAAAGGACAACCTGCTTTTCAGAGGGGTTTGGAAGCTGTGTAATCCTGAACTCAGTGATGTGTACTAGAAAAGATGTGCAGCTGTATTAATCAAGGAGCTGACATTAATAGTGAGCAGGTATCATATAAACTACTGTAGGCACAATCCTATCTTAACTTTATTTAAAAAAAAAAAAAATTAAAACCTTCCAGTCCTGAATAGAAGGCTGGATTACAATGAGTATCCTAGGAGAACCTCAAATTTTCTCCTCTCTGATTTTCCAAGATATCCAGTACGTCTTAGTCTCTTTTAAAGAGACAGCACCTGGAAATAGCTGGTAATTCTCTAATGAACTTCTAAGATAATCTACTTCTTGTCATTCATGCAAAAGGTAACAAACAAATGGAGCAGTTTAATGCTTTAACTTCCAGCAGTACCTTCTCCCAGGGTTGTCCATCCTGTCCAGACCTTTCCTGAGTTACAGGGAGCACAAGGCAGCTGCCTCTCAGCAGAGTCCCAGTGCCCACCAGCCTAAAGAGGTGAGCACAGCATCACACTACAAAGCTTGGGGCCCTAAGGCACAGAAACCAATGATTTGTGGGAAATCAGGAACTCTGTTAATAATTTGGAAATTTTTGTCGATTGAGTCTCCATTTAGCTGGTGAAAAAGAGTTGCATACAACTCCATCAGCCCCACCCTTTAACTGGGACCTGTTCAAAATATCTCTGGCAACAGAATTAGTAGAAAGTAGTCACAGACAATGCAAGGAACAAAACAAATTAAAAAACCAAGCTCAAAACACACCACCTTTTTCTTTGGCACAGATAGCCCTCTGGATAACAACTCTGCCCATAAATAAGGGCTATATGAAATTAGAGAAATCCAAGTAGTTCTGGTCTTTCCCGAGTGTTGCAGTTGCTTCAATCTTTCATTCTTTTTGCTAGGGGTGGGCATTCAGTTTTTGTTAAACTGAGCTCCCTGAAATATCCAAATCATCCTTAGAGCCTTAAGAATCAGTGTCCTCTGACAATGGAGAGAACACTGCCAAGACCAGAACAAAGACCAGATCACTGCAAAATACTTCTTTGTCCCTTTTGAATTTTCTGAAAGCTCCCTTTAGAATAGGAAACCTCACCTTTAATTTCTTTTTTAAAGAGTACTTGAAATTTTTTTCATCTAGGCCATTTTGTAGCTGCCCTTACTGAAAGCAAGCACATTTTAACCCCCTCAACAGGTCTATTGTCGTAGAGCAGATTCTTAATTTGAGTGAATGCAACATGCCCATGCTAAAATATTCCTCCCAGTAAAACTCTGTCTAGTGAGATGTTATTCAAGGATCAGTATTAAAATGAAGGGCTGATACAGTGCACTAATTTTTCCTTATCTGAACTCTGAGCCAAACTCCCATATGGTCAAAAGACAATCAGCTTATATGTAGGCCCTCTCAGCTGATAATATTTGATAGCCCATTTAAACCAGATGACTAATCTAGTGCACTGCAATTATTTTCTGCTTGGCATCTTTTGGAATGAGTTTTGTTGTAGCCAAACATAGAACCTACCTGTTCAAGAGAAGGAATCTAAGTTTTCCCTAAAACAAAAACAAAAACCAAAACCAAAACAAAAACAAACAAACAAAAAAAACAAAACAAACCAAACAAAAAAAAAATTAAAAATTCAAATTTGTTTTCAGGGAAACATTTCCTAGTTGCCAGCACTGGAGAACAAGATGCTGAAGGCAGAAAGAAAATTCCACAAAAAGCAACATATTCCATTGACCCAGACACCATTTCAGTCTTTCAAAAGCTCCTCTATTAATGCATGGGGACTGATGGGCAAGGTCTTGAGGAGTTTTCTCACTCACCTGAATTCCAGCCCCAGCCAGTGTAAATCAGGAACTCCGCACTGTGCTAAACCTGTCAGCAAACCCAGGGCAAAAGCATCAGGCCCCTTTCTATGCAGCCACACCTGATTGTGGCTACACCATTGTGAACACACCCCTGTTACCACAGGCTAATAGATTACAAATAGCAAAAAACCACCAAAATCCAGCAACAAACCAACTAAAAGCAAAGAATTGTCAGCAGAGCTTTTTTCATACTCAGTATATTTCCAGATATTTCTAAAAAAAAATGCAAATAATTTGTTCCAACAGAGTGTTTTCCAGCTAAAATGGCAAGCTCAGAAAAATCTTTGCAGTTGCATCTTTTTTCTTTTTTAATAGGAGGTAGGAGGCTAGTATCTCAAATCCACCTAATTTGATTGCTCAGTTTTGTAACAACAGTAAAATAATCGGATTGGATTTGATTCTCTCATTCAGAGTATTCAACATACTGAAAACACAGTTGTGGAGGTTATGCTTCTCCTCAGGAGAAGAGCAAGCTACAGGAGAAGGTTTTCCTCACTAATCACATTTCATCATTAGACAACCAGAAACAGTCACTGCTTAGCAGGGACAACCAATAGAAATTAAAAGGCAGGATTTGAGTTCAGAACTGGGAGTCTGCTGTTGTCACACAACCATTCCCACCCTGGCTTCATGACCCTCTTGATCTTGGTGAGGCAACAGGGAATGGAAGAAGCTTGGAGCAAAGTTTGCCAATCCTTTTACAAGTCATAACTTCCATGAGATATTTCACCTGGTCTTGGGGGATGCATGGTGGGCCTTGGTCTTTGCTACTAAAGAAGCTGCAGCTTCTACCTCCTGCTCCCTGTCTGTAGGCCCACCATGACCACCCTGCAACCCAAAAAGCAAATACCCTTTTCTCCACTGTGAACAGTCATCCTTCCAGTTCACAAAGGCTTTTGGGGTCCTTAGCTTCTATCACAGCTTCTCCTTTGCCTCAACCTCACAAACACCTGAGCAGCACCACTTCTGTACACATCTGGGAGCTCCAAACCCAGCAACCTGGTGCCAGAGGAAAAGTATCCTAGAGATCCCAGGCTCCTCTGAATACAGATTTCCCACTGCCCTGCAGGGTACATCTACACATCAGCCACTAACTTCATACAATAGGTTCCAAACTGTACAGATAATTTTTCCATTTAAAATGTTAAAAATTTGGGAAACATGATCAGAGTGTGCAGAGGAAGAGCTTCACAGCAGGATTGTTCAGCTCCTCTGTTGACAGATAACTTTTCTGCTCATTGTCAACAACTGGAACCCCTTGAGCAGACAGGCAGCAGTACTACTCCATGGATTATCCATGTTGAGCAAAGCCCAGCTAAGATATGAGGACCATTCAGCTGCATCTCACCCATCCTGCAAGCCACGTGTGGAACCAGCCACCTCACTGCTCCTGACTCTACAGCTCATCAGAGAAATAGAATCCTTCCCTATAAGGAAGTCTTGGTAGGTCTGGACAAGGAATATCTCCTCCTGATGGTATGGACCCAGAAAGTGCTGACATGAATCAAACTTATTGCTTGTCACTCCCTGCCCCTCTTCAGCCTCCTAAAAATAGCCATCATAAGATGTCTATCAAGACATGGATCCTCCTGTCACTTTGCCCTAAGAAAGCTAAAGAACTCGCCAAGGGGAGGGACCTCTTCCTTCTGACACCTAATCCAGGCAATGCCGTCAGCACTGCCGGATAAATAAGGGGAAGGAAGGCAAGGGAAGCAGGACCACTCTCAAGACCTCCCAGCTAATCCTCCCTGCTGTCTGCTGCTCTGCATTTCCAACTCAGCCATGGTGGGTGCACTGCAATAGTTAGCAGCCAGCCAGTGTAGTTTAAAGAAGTAAATAGGGCTTCTTGCCCGTGATAGGTCTTGGGGGGTGGGGGAAGGACAGTTCAGGAGACAGTTTAGGTTTGCTTGGTTTTCCTGTTAAAACTTAAAGGTTTTCCAGTTAGCCTCCAGTTCTGAACCAGGCAACAGTAGTGGTGCAGCTCCCACAGCTTCTGACAGAAGGGTTACAATTTCCTAAGCTTTTTTTAATCAAATGCAACCAGCTAAAGTGGCGAGGAAAAATCATATTTTATATGAATAAATATCATATATTAGTACTGTATGAAACAGTGTGCTATCAAAAACTAATTTGAGACATAAACTTTAAGGGAATAATTTAATTTCTATGTTAATAAAAAAGAGCTGCTTGTTTAGAAATATTACTTCAAATAGTATAACTAAAACGGATCTATGCTAAAACAATAAATGGAACTGATGGTAATTAATTAGTTTTTTTTTAGTTAAGAGACTTTCTATTTTTGTTGCTTCTTGCCACAGCTCTGTCATTTCCTAGGATGTAGATTTTAAGGAAAACTTAAAGAATAGACTTGCTGGTGGATTTTTATGCAGGAAGTTGCTAGATTAGGTTGCTATGGCCTAACTACATTAGGCAAGACAGAAGTGAAAGCCTCAGGTACTTGGTGCTATTTACTTTCTCTCAGTGCATTTTCAGCAGTACTAGTTCTCTCTTTTCTCTCTCTCTTTTTCTCCCCAACTGCAGTCCTTCTCTGCTGATGAAATCAATGGTAAGTGAAATCAAAGTTAAACTTTACCAGGGGGCAGGAGGGGGAGCAAAATGGCTACCAAATGCTAAATATTCACTAGCCTTAAGAGCTCTTTTGCTATCTGCATTACTTCTGCACATTTGACAGGCCACTTTTTTGCTCTTCTGGAAGATGACTCATGGATTGAGCTGGATGCTTTAGAAAACACACAGGTTCTCCCCCAGCCCCCCTTCCTAAGCTATTTTTTGTGATTGATTTCCTTCCAACAGATCGAGTTCTCCAAGGAGCAGCAGGATGGTAAGTTACAAGAGAGCTGATACCTTTTACATGTGTGTGGGTTCAAAAAGAGCTGCAGGCACTTTTTATGAAATTAACTTTTATAAAACAATGAGCTCAGACTTTATCTGATATAAATCACCACACTCTTGACTTCAGAGCAGTGATGACTTATGCTGAACAAGAAGGTGGCTGTAGATCTACATGTAATTTATCTGGATGTTTGTTTACCTGCTGTCTAAACTGAGAAGTTTATACCATGGTACAAAGAGGAAAAATATTGTCTCTGCTTACTGAACATTCTTCACTTGTGCTCCTGTTCTGGCTCTTCACAAGAATGCTGAAAATAAATCTTGAACTTGACAGTCCCAGGGGAAATAGGCAGAAGGAGGACAACAGAAGGAGGAAGTGGGCTGAAAATTTAACTTAGCTGCAGTGACTTTGCAATCTCACATGAACAGAAGATGCAAGAGTTCTGTATGTCACTTTTGCCAGGAGGTGTTCTGGAGGCTGTTTTACTGTAAAAATATTCTTTTTAAGCATGGAAAGAGTCAGCAAATAAGTGAGTTGTGTAAACTGCTGCTTATACAATGGTGTAGATATGCTGCACTTCTTGAGCATCTTGCTGCATTCTTTGATTCACAAGCAACTTGCAGCTTCCAAATCTTTTGTTTCAATCTTCTAGGAAGAGATAAAAAACCTGACATGAACAATAATTCTCACTGAAGCTCTGGAAATTTAATTTTAAGTGTTTCAAATAGGCTAAGAGATGCATTTGGGCTATATTAAGTAATATTTTAAAATGTGAAAAAATCAGTAGCATATACAGTAGACTGAAGAAAGTATTTAGAAAGGAAGATACAAGGATTTCCTAGAAATTCAGAGGGAGTGTAATAGCTAGAAACAGGTCTTGAGAGAGCCCTAAACTTTGTGAAGATGAGCCTGCTCTCAGTAACTCCATCAAAGCAATAAGGAGAGGGACAGTGCAGCAAGTGAGAAAATTCTCTTCTTGCAGTCCAAACTCTCTTGGTCACAAAAAAAGTCATTTGGACTCTTCCTTACTTCTTGATTCTGAAAATTTTACAAAAGGATTGCATGGGTTCATGGATTCGGGTTCAAAGCTGCTGGCAATATTTTGAAAGCAAAGTATTTCTTTCAGCTTCCCTATGCATTTCAGATCATCCAGCTGCTGTAACTTTACAATGGCTGAACCAAGCAACAAAGCAAATAGAAACTACTTGAGAGAGGGAGAATTTCCCAGGAGCAGATATGCCCACCCTCAGTAACTGTTTCTATCTGCACAGGCTGATGCCCCAGCAGCTGGGTAGTACCATCCTCAGACAGACTTTGAACATGCTTGCTCCAGCAGAGGTATAAACTAGGACTGGCCCTTAAAAAAATAAAAATAAAAAATTCAAAATAAGAACCCACAGCAAAGATATATTGCAGTGCAATGCATGCCTGAGAGACAAAAATCAATCAGTCCTTTTCTCTAAGCTGGGGAGCTGTGTTCAGAGCTCAGTGACCATAAAACTTGATGGGATTTACAAAATGGAGAAACTCTCCTGATGGCTTTGCTGTTAGCACACTGGCATTGTTTTATACCTCACTGCAGCTAAATGTCATTGATTTAGCAGATGTAGGATCAGATCATATGGTATAACTCACTGCAGTTCCACCCATCTCAGCTGCTGGAGCTGATATCAGGAAGCTCTGCACTGGTCCAGAAGGCCATAATTTCATACCCTGCAATGAAAGCTGGAAGGAAAAAGCGGTAGCAGCAAAGGGTTACAGGTGTCTAACATGAGACAGTAAGAGGATTAGTTTCAGATGTATTAGATTACAGCCTAGCAGGCTGACACTGTGGATCAGCACTTTTACTGAGTGCCAGCAACAACTCCATGGTGGTACAAGGAAGAGTAAAGCAAAACCATAAATACCTCTGCATCACATCCCCAGCACAAGATGAATGAAGACATGATCTGAAATGTGGCTTCTTACTCCTAAACCTGCCCCAGAGCAGAATGAACATGGCACAGGCTGTGGAACACAAAGCCTGTGTGGCTGCTGGATGAGAATCATGACCAAGGAAAAGACATTTTACTCAGTTTACTTGGAGCTCAAGCACAGCATCATCAGACACTGCAGTGCAGAAGAGATCAACAGCACAAACCAAGATGCTTGTGGCATATGGGGTTCAAAGACAGCTTTTAGCCACTCAGTTGTCCTTTGTCCCCTCCTCTTTTTTTAAAGCCACACTTCTTCATTCAAATTCTCTAGAAAGCCAAAAAATAGAGTAATATGATTGACATGGAACTTCACAACAGAAGATGAAGGCTGGTGATGCAATGAAGGCAACTACCTGTGCTGATTTTTGTAGGAGAAATGCCTGTACCCAAAGGTCTTGTCCAACAAGGAGAAATAAGTGAACACTGATCACTTGGCAGCATTGAAAGAAGTGAAGTCACAAAGTGAACACACTGGAAAGGCACAGGAAAAAGCACCACATGAGTAATTCCACTGGAAAAGTGGAATATTCATGCATCTGTAAGAAGCAGAGACAAACTACAAAGAATAGATAAAAAGAGGGAACAAACATGTTTGGAATTCACACTGTAAGACAATTTTAAGGTAAAACAACAGTAAAAGCATTTGAAATCCACCTTCAAGTTTCTTTTTGGCACTGTGTAGTTGAGGTGCTGGGATTGCAGGCAGAACCCACTGAAGCAGGCAAAGGTTTTGCACTGCCAGGCTCTTGAGAGTCCCAGTTCTCTGGAGATAAGGTGGAGTGAGTAACAACACTTTTACCATCTGCTGCTACATCATGTGAAGGAACCTGTTCTTGAATGACAGTGTTGGTAGAGAACTTATCTTTCCCTGTACTTGAAATAGATACAGGGTCAATCAAAAAGCTATTGATGGCTACTACAGCCAGGAAGACATGAAAGGTAGATATAAAAGTTTAAAAATAGTGAAACCAAAATGTCAGAGGGGAGGAGTTTTTCTTGGGACTATGGGCCAAAGATTCCCCTGGCTAACTCCCCTGGAGTCAGTGGAACAGTGCCAGGAGACAGCAGGCTCACATCTTTGTCAGTAGGGAGCTGCCTGGCTCAATGTTGCTCTTCTCTTGCAGACTTCAAGGAGGCCTTCCTCCTCTTTGACAGGACTGGTGATGCCAAGATCACCCTCAGCCAGGTTGGCGATATCATCCGGGCACTGGGGCAGAACCCAACAAATGCAGAGGTCAACAAAATTCTGGGGAACCCCAGCAAAGAGGGTAAGTGGCCTGCAGTCCTTTGGGCTGCTCCTGAGATTGGGAACAGCCATCAGGCAACAGCAATAGTCACAGCAGGAGAGAGGGGAGCTTGTGCTCTGGTGGGGAGCAACAAGACATGGTATTTCACTCATTCCTCTGGAAGAGAATGATGCTGGTGGGGAATAGAGGAAAACCTTCTTAAGACATGGAGAATTCTCTACAAGGACTGTTTTGGTGTGAACTCAGTGTAGGTATAGCACACACTCATTGTTGTTCACAGTCCATTAGTGCCCCAGCCTTTGCCTGAAGAGCTGTGGGTCCATTTCTAACAACTTTCAGTCCTTCCACTGCAAGGACTTCTGCAGAAGCCAAGACATTCCCTGGGACTGGAACCCCACCTGTAGATTTCAGCTGACTGGAATGATCTTCCCAAAGCTCCTACAAACATGGGCACACTGAAGCATACATTGGTCATTTATTACTGAAGCCATTTTAAAATTCTTTTTCCTCCCTTTTAGAGATTAAAAAAAGGGTAAATACTATAGTCCCCTCATTTTAACAAGGACCTAGAAGCAGGTGATCCCTGATTTCAGTCATACAGGCTAAATTATATTCACATCCTCTGGCCTGGCAAAGACAACTCTGAGGAACAATTCAGAAAGCTTTGGAAGCATTGAGCACTAACACAGAGGTGAAATCATACCAGGACTTTCAGTGATTGCAGCAATAACTGACAATGACTTTGATATAGCTGCATAGTAAAATAGGTTTTGTAACAACTGTGTAGTGAAAAATACCTGCCCATCTATGTCCATCTATTATATTTTGTTGCCCAGATGAAGGTTGGCAATGGAAAGATCCAGGAGGGAGGAAGAAAGAATTAAAAAAAAAAAAAATAAAAAATATTATTTTATTTAGGAGCCTTAAAACCCCAAAACAAATGAAAATGAGAACTTGGGCAAGTTCTCACTGTGTACTACAAATTTTGGCTCATGAGAGGAAAGGGATGGACTAAGCTCGGGAGGTCTCAAACCTCCATTGTGGACATGCCCACATTTACTATTGGCAACCCACAACAATATACCTTCCTAGTTTTCCTTAGTTTATTCTTTTGCTAACAAAAGAATAAACTTTGATGTGATGCTCTGCCACCACATCCAAGAGACCTTGAAGAGGTCAGTAACATGTGAGCAACCTCAGCATCTTGTCTAAGTCCCCTCATCCCATGCTCGTTACATTTCTGGGGCTCAAGATTTTTGTTTGGCTGTATTCTACAGTTCCCTCACTCCCAAAATCTTTTAAAAGATTAACTCATATAGCAAATTTCATTTCTGAAAGAAAAATAAAGCATAGAAAACTATGTGAGAAGGATCATGGATGTGAAAACTAACTCATAGGATAAGAGAATCCAGATTCTGCAAAGGAACTGTCAACTTCTGAGGCAAAGACTAAAGGCTACAAAGAGCTGTGAAAAGGAGAGCTCTCCCACATTTGAGGGCAAATATGCCTAAGGAATACACTTACAAGCACCCAGCATGTAACAACTGGTGTTTTTTTCCCAGAGATGAATGCCAAGAAGATTACTTTTGAGGAGTTCCTGCCCATGCTGCAAGCAGCTGCCAACAACAAGGAACAGGGCACCTTTGAAGACTTCGTTGAAGGTCTGCGTGTCTTTGACAAGGAAGGCAATGGCACAGTCATGGGCGCTGAGCTCCGCCACGTGCTGGCTACTCTGGGTAAGGATCATCCTCTCTGCAAGCACTTCAGAGCTGCTGCTCTTTGCTGGCATGAGAGAGGAAGGAAAGTTTGTCCAAACAGTGTGAAGAGGTAGGAGGTTACCAAATCAGATAAGAGTCTGGGTTTCCTAATTGAATCCACAAAGAAAGCAATCAGAGATTTGGGGTTCCTATTGAACACCAATGGAAAATGCTAGGCTTATGACATCTAAATTCAGACAAGATGTTAATAGTGACTGTTATTTGATGAATAGAGAGAAAAGTCTGTACATCTCAGTGACATAATACAAATGGAGAAAAGTAGAGGATTTGCTGTACAGAAATTTCTTTACTCTGTAGGAATAACTAGAATGCCTAGGCATTTATGCCTCTGTCTTCTATAGAAAGTTAAAATTCATTAAGCTTGTGTAATATATAGGTGTTTTTTCACTAACTCAGAAAATAAGAAAAGCCTTTGGAAAAGCTGTAGGTTTCAGCCTCAGTTCTGTGTGGAAGAATGAAACAAGCTCTCTCCACTCCCAGGTGAGAAGATGACAGAAGAAGAAGTAGACGAGCTCATGAAAGGTCAGGAGGACTCAAATGGCTGCATCAACTATGAGGGTAAGTGCAAGAGCTCAACACCCATCCTACATTTCTCCTTTCTCTTACAGTTTCACTACAGTGGGCTTTTAGCTTCCCAGGCAGATCAGACAAAGCCCCAGCTGAGCTAGGTCAAAGGCCCTGTGTGTGAGAACAAGCATGGCAATATGCTCATCCTGCAGCCACACCATGCCAAAGACCCCATTCAGCCACAGCACAGGAGGCTGTTCTGGTCAACACCAAATCTCTAAGCTCTGACTTTCTGTAGAGCAGTTGCAGTGATTGTATCCAATAGGTACTGTCTTATCACACTTAAGCAAGAAGAGAGCTTGATTTGTACAACATTAAACGCTTAAAATTTTCTGTCACCATATCAGATCAAATCCAACCAGACAGAGATTTTTAATGCCATCAGCTCATGAACAGCTGTTAATTTAAGGGTTATTTCCCAAAGTAATATTTGCTGCTCCTTCTAACTAGCATATCTGTATTTTTCCACAGCATTTGTAAAGCACATCCTGTCAGTCTAAGTGGAATTCTCCAGGTACCAAATGGTATGTTCTTCTCATTTGTACACTTAACTTCATCTGCTTGCTATCCATAAAGGCTTCTATTGACCCATGGCCAATAGAGCTATAAAACCATGATACCAACATCTCCCAACAATATGAAAAGAATAAAATGAGACTGTTGTCCAAAAGCCAAGACAGCAGGAATGCAGGTTCCTTGCTCTTGTTCACAGCCCTGTAACTCATTGGTGTTTAGTAGATTTTTCAAACACAATGCAAATTGACAACCTGAGACATTTATCCTACAAGCGCAATTGAGATTGTTTTTAAATGGAAATCAAAGCAACACCTTCCAATAATTTGTAGATTTCTGATAAGACAGAGTGGCCTGAACACTCATGTGAGCTACTGAGAACAAAATATTCTTCAAACAAAATAATCATCTGAAGAAGAATATTGTCACAGAAGAATATTGCTCAATAGCCAAAAGAGGGCTTCAAAAGTACCCAATTATTTAGCACTTCCTCTACAAGTAGGGGAAAATAAAAACAACAACCCCTTCCTGCCCCCTAGCATTTATATGCTACTATTTTGTCCAGAGGTTGGGGGGAAAACCCAAAAAAAAATCACAAAAAACAAACACCAAAACAGCAGCTGTCTTTAAAATGCAAACAAACCTTTGTGGGTTTATGTGAACTGTCAGTTATTCTATCCAAGGAAATACACATTCCCAACTGTATGAAACAAACACTCAAAACAGAAATCAAGGGCTCAGTTTGTCATTTTGCAATTGTTTCTTCAGCTAACATTAACTTCAAATACAACTCTACCATTCCTTCCCAGAACAAGCCAAAATTAGAAAGACCAGATGGCACTCAAGATTTGCCTGAAATTCTTGCTCAGTCTGTCACCATCAACATGGAAACTGCATAGAACTGGATGATATGACTCCAACCCCACCATTTTTTTTACCAGCACATCCATGGGTATCACCTTTGGTCACTACACTTTCATTGAAAAAACCTGAGCTTTTACCAAAGCAAACTACATGGAATAAACTCTGCCATCCAGGGTCCATCCATCCCAACCATCTCTTTCCATGTTATTTGCATTGAAACAATGTAATTTATTGGAAAAATAAAACATCCATAAATCCTTGTGGTCACTTTGAGGCTATGAAGTCTTTTTTTTTTTCCTCCATCTGTTCAAACCCACTCAAAACAGCATTCAGCAGTTAATTCATTTTCCCTGTACATTGCATGCCACAAGTTTTATAAAAAGGATAAATATGGACATTGCCAGTATCACTTGACTTGGTCTTAATGAAAAAATCTTTGGAGTCTGAGAGGAGGACTAATTAATTAGGGCACTATCACCAGCATCAGCATTTACAACATTTTTGGGAGAAGAAGACCTGGTATCTGTTGTCAGAACAGCTCCAAAAGTGGCAAGATCCAAAACCAGGCAGGGTGGCCCTGCTGCAGGGGACTGTGCAGAGCCACTTTTGCCAGCAAAATCTCCTCTGTCCTGCTGCAAGAGCAGGTAAGAAGCACTCTCATGAAAGAGTTTTTATTTACAGCTTTAGGGACAAATAGAAAGAGCAATCAGAAGTTACAGACACTCTGTAACTGGGAACAGACCCAGCACCAAGCAAGAAAAGGCCAACTACCCCTGCTGCAGCAAAACTGGGAATAGCCATTGCTCAGGGAAGTATTGTTACATCCCTGCCCTTAAAGAGAGCTCCTCTCTCTTCCTTAAGTGTTCATGAAACTTCTTTAATCCCCATCTGGGTATCAGCCTGTTCTATTAAAATCCTACCTTGCCTTATTGAGTTGCTATGCACGAAATGGCCATAACTCAAGTGCCAACAGGTGCAGGGGGGTGGCTGGCACCAGAATAAACCACAGCCGCTCAAACAACAGCTGCCTCTTCTCTGAGGCTTCCCAAAGAATCTCCATTTAAACCCTCACCATGCTGGCACACAGGGCCAAATGAACCTGGGAATTCCACCCTGCCCAGAGACTTCTGCCAGCAGATCGCTTACAAAGGGTTGAGGTTGCTCCACTCAAAATGGAAAAAAAAACCTGGATGGAAGAAAGAAGTAAAAAGGAGTTATTAAACTTTGTCCTGAAAGGGTAATTTTAAAAAATGCAGGATACATGAATAGACTCAAAACTCTGCTTGCTACACATCCTCAACATCCTGTCTGTACACCCATGCTCCAAGCAGTTTCTCTTTTCAAGAAACTGTGGACCTCAGTTGGGAATGGAAAAACTGAAAACCAAACCAACATTTCATATATCTATATCTATCTATGTATCTATCTATCTATCTATCTATGTATTTATCTATCTATCTATCTATCTATCTATCTATCTTCATATGCTGTAAGCCTCTTTTTCACACTGCACTGATATATGGTCACAGATCCTGCCTAGTCCAAGGCTGGACAAAGCCCTAAAGGAAAGGCTGAATTTTCCATCACAGGTTTTTTTGGGAATTGCAAGTTTTACTAAGTTCTAAAATATTTGGGGCTCAGGCAACTAACAAAGTCAGATGACTTCTCACCATCATAGAAGCAGTTTTTAAGCAGTTTTTAGAAGTTTTAAGCTCACTAGTTTTTAAAAACTCACATTCAAATTTTTGTTTCGAACAAAAAGCCAGATTATGCGACATAATGAGGCTGACAGTATTTCTCTGGATTCTAATTGCAAGGAATCAAGGTAATACTAATTACACTACTCTCACTCCTCAAAAATTAAAGTACAAATAATTGTTGCAGACAAAACTGATGAAAACAAAGAGAATACTCCTTTCCTATTAAACTGAGGTCAAGCCTCAGAGTATTTCATAGAGCTGTACAGGGAGTGGATTTTTATGCTATCCAAAAGTTTTAGCAATTTTAAAATATTTCCACCCTAAATTGACACAAATATCAGGAAAAAATGTTCACATTCTCATAAGATCTTAAATAACTCAGTCATTTATAAAGAAAAGCAAATATTTTATATACTACTAGCCTCTTTCAGCTAGTGACAGCTTCAACATAAACCTTTTTTATGTATCCATTTTGAATATGAAGAAGCCAGATGACTTGGAAACCTAATGACAAGGGATTTGGGGGGCTTTTTGAGAAACACACAAAACTGTATTAAAATCAGCTTTGATTTCATCAATAAATCCCACTGAAATCATATTCATCAATAAATCTCATTGAAATTCCCACCACCAAGCACAGTATGGAAATGCATAAACATCTTTGGTGCCTCATCTGTAGGAGAGCAGAGAAACCTCTTACTTTGCCTCAAAACCATTTAAAGGTTGATCTTTTTTCTACCTACTGCCTCTGTACTAGCTAGTAAAACAAGCATCACTCAGAGCTCTGTTCCTAGGGAGTGCTCCTCACAAAAGGCTGCTTGCTCTTATATTTTGTGTTCACCTAAGGAGAGAAATACTCTGCACAACCAACCCCTCCAAGAGTGACTGGAGGCCCCAGCAGCTGAGGAAGGAAAGCCAGCCTGCATCTGTTCAGGCTCTGAACAGAAAAAGCAATTCTCAGTCTCTGTCATCTGATCCCTCTTGCCATCACTACATTTGCTTTGTATTTTAAATAGAACATGGTTAATGAACATACTTTCCACTACTCCACCCAAGGGACAGTTTAACTCCTTAGGACCAAGGCTAAATTCCCAGAGGAAGGTCAAGCTGTGAATCACCAGTCCTTGGTATGCAGCACTAGATCCAGCAACTGGCACAGGGAGCAGGGCAGCCTACTAAACTCAGGTGGAAGTGTCAGAAAGTTTGACAAGAGGTGATTCCAAGGATGTAATTGTGCTCTTGGCAGAGCTGTATTCATTGAGTTAGCCACTATCACACATCTCCCCAGCTGGATCTGCCCGGCCAGGGATAGCCAAGAGGCCTCTCAAAGAAGAGGATTCATGTGCACAGAGCAGAATGGATTTCAGACAGCAGGGAAGTCCAAGAGGAGCAATGTCCCTCAATTCAGCACTGCTCAAGGGTCCAGCTCCCTGTCCAGGAAAAGGCAGAGGCTGTTTTCCACAACACACAGGGCTTTTCTTTGAAGGTATCCTAGACCCAAAAGTATCAACCATGTTTATTTCACTGGGGAGATTACATTTGTGGATTTTGTTCAGATAAGAGTGTTGTGTTTACTGTGGCTTTTTAAAAATACCTCAGTACTAGTGTAAAGAAGGCAGATAGGAAAGCTGAAAGGTCTTGGTGATGTGAACAGCCAAGTTTGCTTGCCAGAAAGATGTCTTTGCTAAAGTTTCTTCTCCTGGGTTTGCCCTTGCACCATGAGGTTCATGGCTAGCAGAGCTGTGTGAAGGACACAGGTGATGTTATGGCCTGTTGTGCTTCCTCAGTTCCTTGGTCTGTAGGTGGGAGGGACAAATGACCAGTGCCTAGCAGCTCCTGGAAATGAGCAGAGAGCCACACAGAGAGGGTTTTGAGGAGACATGTGAAGAATCTTTGCCCAAATGAGTTTGGGGCAGTGGGTGGAGCTGAGTACCAGAAACACAGATGCTACTGTTAAAAGGAACAACTGCTTGTGCACTCTATCAACACTCTCCTTAGTCATGGGCTGTATTTTAATTTATTTTAGAGGAATGGCTTCCAGCCAGTGGGTGATGCTGCTCTGTGCAGAAACAGACACCCTATGGACAGAAAGGAGCATTTATCCAAGACAACAACACAGCAGGTCAGGTGTTTCAATAGACAGCACTGGAGTGTTGAACACAGTGAGCTCCACCCACTGCCCCAAACTCATTTGGGCAAAGATTCTTCACACATGTCTCCTCATTCTTCAGACATGTCTCCTCAAAACCCTCTCTGTGTGGCTCTCTGCTCAT
>JAHXMQ010012342.1:2619377-2717048 GCA_020466415.1 Ammodramus savannarum pratensis | reverse complement strand
TCTGAACAAAATCCACAAATGTAATCTCCCCAGTGAAATAAAATTCCTTCAACAGCAAAAGATTTTCCATTTTCACATAGCTCCTCTCTTTATTACAAGAACAATTGCTCCACTTCAGCATGTTCTCAATCAAATCTCAGACTTTAAACACAACACATTTAAGCACCCTTCTTCTGAGCTGTTCCAGTTTTGCTTGCCAAGGTCTCCAGAACTTGGAGCTTAGAGCCAAGTGTGTGTGACCAGGTTGCTGTTCTATACCACTCAAATCAGTCAGGGGGAAAAAAGGTGAACTTGTGCCATTTTGTTTTGTTTCTTCCTCAGAAAAATTGTCAATGACAAATCCTCTGGACTCTGTGTTTAAATCACCCTCTCTTTTGCATACTTTTGTTATTGAAACTGTTGCTTGTTGATTTTTCATCCTATTGCTGGTTTTTTATCTCAATCCATAGTCTCTACCCCAGAGGGGCCAGGGGGAGGGGAGCAGCTAATTTGGAATTTAATTGGTTTTAAACCACCACACAAGTACTATCTTATTGTCAATGCAATTCTTCCACAGATTTAAATCTACTCCCTTATGCCAGGAGGCTTTTACAGGGATACAAGGAAATGCTCAAACATTTAACAGAGAAATGATACTTCAGTAACTTGTTATTTCTCATTTATTTTATAACAAAAAAATTGCAATATTTCATTTACCCAGGCACTTACATTTACTTGAAAATGAAGTACCAAATGTTGCTGAAAATATCAAATTTCACACACATCTACCTTCTAGACTAATTGGCATCAGACCATGGTTCATTAGAGCACTAAACTCAATTTTCCATTATCAAAATCTATGGTTTGGGAGGATGCTATAGATTAGTTCATAAACTATAATTTCTCCACCAATGTAGCAATAATGGGTAGCAGCACTCCTAAATCAAACTGTTTGTTGTAAAAGAAAGGCTTTTGCCAGCCCTCTGGGAAGGCCTTACACTAAGAAATGAATGAGGCAGATTGACAAAAGCCTTTAAAAAATCCAAGTATTTCCTTAGCAACATGAAAAGTATTTCAAGAGGGATTATTCACACTGGTTAAAAGAAATAGCAATGATAAGTTATTTGTGATTATACTTTTAAACAGAAAAATTCACTTTCACCATGTCTCCTTAGTTTACATGCCTCATTTATTTTGTTGGAGAATACAGTCTTGTGTTGGGTGAAAGGGATTTAGGCACAGAGAAATGTCACAGGATGAATTGTGGCCAATGGCTGCAAGGAATTCAGCTTGTGCTCTACCTCACAAGTATTCTTTGAAGCTCACTTGGCCTCTTCATGGTCTTGTGAGTAAAACTGGTCAATGAGGAGCACATTATGAGAGGGACCAGGACAGGGAGACAGCACAAATTCTTGAGAAAGTCAATGCTAAAATCAGCACCTCACACTGGCTCAGCAGTTATGTTCTCCATAGCTGGAGAAACTGGAACTTCTTGCTGCACTTTTCCCTGTGCTGACCTTTTTTCTTCTCACCTCCCTGCTGTCTGCTAGGCAGCAAGAAGAACTGACTTGTGCCTTTAGAGTACATCAGAGCATGAAGGTTGGAACAATTTCCAACCTCTTTTGATCTTACCTAGCAGGACAGGACTATGTAGCACATTTTCCATGAAGGCAGATCCTGAAGAAAACCAAAAGTGAGGAGGAGTGCCTAACATGCTTCTACCACCACAATGGAGGCTGTTTTTCCATGCCTATGCTACAAGAACCAAGAAACCACAAGTAAACCCCATGCACCACATGGGGTAAGAAGAGTAAATGTCTCTCTTGTGGTTGCCATGAGATTTGTGAAGCATGCTTGGATGTGAAAATGTGAAGAAACAAAGTACTTATAATTTGTTATAGCTGGGGAAGAAAAAGTCTCATGCACTTAAGCCAATCCCATTTTGAGGGTTTTGGGCTTGAAACTTGATTCACACTTCATGCAGATTTGCAGTTGGCAGCCACAGAATGCTTGCACTGAAGGGAAGGCCCTGCCATACAACCCATTTAAAATAGAGCTCCTTTTCATGACAAAAGTGTTACTGAATTCAAAGCCCTTCTGAACTGGCAGAGTTTCACAAGCCCTTTTTAAAAAATCTCAAGAGCATGGCCATGCTTAACTTTTTATAGCTGGATATAAAGGAAGAGAAAATAATGAAGAAACCCAGTAGTCAGGTATGCCTTGTAGGAAGGTCAGTACAGCACAGAGTTGACAACATCAAAGAGTTTCACTTTATTGTCACAGCAAACCCCACTGGATGTCTCCTTCAGTCACATCCTGTGCATACAGTGCATGACAGGGATGGTCTCTGCCCACAGCTATGGGTGGTATTTAATCTCCTAGAGCCAGTCCTAAGAACATAACCCTCATCCACCCTGCAGAACATGAAGTGTGTCTGGGGCCACCACTTGGTGTTAAATGCTTAGAACAGAGGCTACAGAGAGCCTGTAAGACAATTTTAAATCTTTACAAGAAATTATGACTGAAGAAAGCCTTAAAATAGCTGCTAAAAAGGAATTGCTATCCCCCTATCATTAACATGTAGAGCTCCAGTAAGCAAACAAAGTTTCTAGATTGTTTTCCAGAGTTCCTGGTACTCAGGACTCATTAGAAGTCTCTCTTCTCTGAAGAGAAGCAGCTCTTCCCAATTGCAATAACTGAGATCTTTGCCAAGGCTCAAGAAAACCCTAGAATTTTTGAATTCCAAAACCAGCAAAAATAAGAGAAAGATGCACCTCCTTCCAGGTAAAAGGGATTAATTTCTTCCTATGCTTTTGTTACCCAGTTTAGAATTCTGCATCATTTAAGGAACAACAAGAACACTGTGTATGTTATCATGACATAAAAACCTGAAACCATAGGCTGGGCTTCTTCCTAAGCTATTGCATTCCTCAACTTTACCAACTTAGAGACACAAAACCAAAATAACTTTTCTCTTTTGTATTTCTAGGTATCAGCTCTCCAGATTATTTGCTCAGGAAGGCATTTTCTTTGACTCCTTGTGACACAAAAACAGACATATTTTTTACTCCATGCTATATTGAACATTACTAATTTTTAAGATGTTCTCCTTCATGCAAATGACAGTGTTTATGAACTGCTTCTTTAGTTTAAAAAGTGGTTTCAATTCAGAGTATCTCATCTGTAACCATCCTGTCTATTCCAAAAGCTAAGTCAGTTTTTAGAAAATAACAAATAAAACACTTCTGCCTTTGCTTAACTGAAAAGGTTTCTTCTGGTCTGTCCCTGAAGTCATCCAGGAATGTACCTGATCTTCAGAGCAAAGGTTGATGCTCTTACTGTACCTCTTGGCTCTTACTGTACCTCTTGTTCACCTCTGAAAGGATAAAAACCAGCAGTTAATTGAACATGGATATGGGATGAAGCCACACAGTAAAAACATGTTTTCATGTGAGAAGGACTTTACCTTCTTAGCAAGTGTGCAAAGGCTGTGCAACAAGGCATGCAAGGAAGGCAGGCCAGGCAAGCTGAGTACAACCCCAAAATCTCAAAGGGGTTGCTACTCCCCACAGCAGGAATATAGCCCCCAACATGCCTTCCTACATTCTCTGAGCTCATTACCTACCCCTGGGCAAGGGAGGTGCATGCCTAATTCTTGTTTTTGAATGCAGCATAGCACCTGTTAAAGAAATTCTTCCTCCCTCATTACATTAATTTACACAGTTTGGTGGTAGCTTCCATCATGTTCTTCCTGACAAATTTGGTGCTGCTTTCTTACACACAGACAAATTTTTTCTGAAGCTCTTGCTAAATAAGGGAAAAGAAAGCATACTTTTCTATATGCCTGCAATAATAGGCATGTTTTCTCCTGAAATCTCCAAAACCAAGACAACCACCAACTCTGATTTGGTGAGAACATTTTTAGCTAAAGGGTGATGTAAACTGGATTGCAGCCGAAGATCTGTGAAGGAAATACTGAGTAACTCATTAGAGCTACTGTATCCAAACCCCCAGTCACTGCTACATGAAATGATACATGTATATTCTGCACATCACAAAAAAACCCAAAAAAAACCCCCAAAATTGCAACAACAACAACAACAACAAGAAAACATAAAAAAAAAAAAAAAAAAAAAAAAAAAAAAAAAAAAAAAAAAAAAAAAAAAAAAAAGAAAACCAATCAAACAAAAAAAGTGTTAAAAGAGCAGTAAAACTAGAGAATTTAGGATTAGGAAACCCTAGCTTCAAAACTACTTTGAGGAAAAAGTAGTCCATGAGGGCTGATCTCAGTGTTGTCTTTATCCTTTGAGCTCTATTAAATCAGCCAAATGGAGTGGCTTTCTCCTCAATACCAAACATGAAGTCTGAAACTGTAAGCATCAATAGTGCTTGAACAGAGATGCTTTAAAACACTATTAGAAGTATTCAATACCATAACACAGGATGCCACCCACTTTGATTCTGATACAATAAAAAGTACAGAAGAATAATTTCATCCTAATACAACTATCCTTTTTACACTATCAAGGCAGAAGTCTTCTGGGAGATAATGCTTTATTTGTGCAGCCCTGTTTCATGCAATGCTTTTAACTTTCAGTTAAACTTGAGTATATTCATGTCTGCTATGTTCAGCCAATGCCTTTATGTGCCTTTTATAATCACAAATTTTTCTTGCTCAAAAATCAAGTGAATTTTAATGGTCTGCAGCTGATTTACATAGGACAAAACCCATCAAGAGACAAACTTCATTGAAAATTTGAATTCTTCATAGCCCTCTTTGAGAGCCTTTACCCTGTGCCACATGCTAATGTAAACACAAACTGATGAACAACTGAGTGGTTGGAGCTTCCTTCTTTGGTATCAGACATAACAAATTCTTCCCACAGAGGAAACCAGTGTGTAACTTCCATCTTCACTGGGAGTGCTCCCTGAAACTGCTGCTCTTCTTCAACTTTTGTAGAAGTGATTTTGAAATAATTTACTGAGCAATTCACACAGTCAAGCTCCAGATTGGTACTGGTGAAAGCTGCTGACAGCTACCTAACTAGCAGACAAAGAGATGCCTGCACATCCTTCAGGACAGCACTCTAGATTAGCAACCTTTTTAAAACAGATTAGTTTGAGGTTTCATGTTGGAAGACCCAAGGACAACAAATTCTGTCCCACAGTGAGATATCACCTGCCAACATCACCTTCAGACCTGCCAAGTCTCATTCCCAGCTCATGAGACTCCCATGTGGCACTTTCTGCTGATTCTGGAGCTCACACCCAGGCCTTGCAGGGCTGTGGGATCTCCCTGGTGTGTGGCTCTCCCTCCAGCTGTGTGTCTGTGTGCCACATGTGGTCAGAGAGTGAGAGCAGTGTGGTGGAGCTCTGCCAGGATGGAGGAACGAGAGCTGGTCACCAGGGGCCCATGCCCTCTCTGTCACATCATCTCATGCCCACATGACTGCCATGGTGTGACCCCATGAAAGTCTCACTAAGGAGAGTCATGTATCAAGGCAGAAGTAAGCTGAGAGCTCTGCATCTTATTGCAGCTCTCCCTGCACTATAATGCCAACACAAAAAAGCTGGGTGAGGAACATGGAGGTCCCCTGATGGGCACCCATGCTAAATTGGCACTGTATTCTTCTTGAGAAAAGACAGCACATCAGCTTTAAATAACCTACTCAGAAACCAAACCTCTAGGCTATTCATGACATGAATGCTGGACATGAACAGTTGGACTCACTCTTCACAACACAGACTGAAAGTCTAAAAAGGAAATAAAGTGCTTTGTGAGAGGGGGCAGTGCTGCCCATTGCTGGGGCTCTGCTCAGATCCAGCAGCTTGGCTTTACAGACAGTGTCACCACCACATGTGGCACAAGAGAGGAGCACAGGTGACCAGGCTGTTGGAGCAGATACAGAGACAGAAATCACCCCCAGGGCTGGGACATGGTGGCAGCAGCTGTCAGGGAGCTGCCCACAATGATTGATCTTTCAAGAAGGACATGTCCATAAGCAAATCTTCCACTTCAGATCTGTACCTTAGATAGCAAACATCATTCAAAGGCAAGCACGTGACAAAAAAGCTCTGAGAAAAATTAGGACAGTTGCATCCAAGGGCTACATTGACTGGTAGTTTTTCACACTAAGTTGTCTGTTATCAAAATAAAATCCAACATGCCTATCCCTGGAGGAGAGCACCCTTCCACAGCAACAGATGCTGCTGCAGACATAATAGACTAATGATACACATGGAAACTTGCAGGTAAATTATTTGACAGAAAAAAGCATACAGTGAGACTTGTTTGCTCAATTCCTTTAAAAGTTCTTTTACTTTGCAGTGGGAATGAAAGACTGCAATTATCTCTTCTTAAAATTCTCTCTTCTTAAAAACAGATATTTCTTTTTATATGGCTGTTCTTACCTGAATATACCTGTACAGTCTTCATGTCTGGAGAATACATGTTGCTCAGATTAACATTAAGTTTGACAAAAACCAACCTAATTTTCATTTCAACCTGTCTTACCCACAGGGTTTGGAACACTTTCTCTCCAGGTAACAATTCCTTGATTTGCTAATTTGGTAGTTAGCATGGCCATGTGCAATTTTTTCAGCAAGATAATGCCTTAAATGATACTCACTGTAGTAAACATGTTGGACATTGTTCATAGCAAAGCAGACACTGAAGAGAATCCTTTCCAGCTGTAGCAATGACTTACTAACACTGGAAATAATGAAAAAAACAACCATAAATGAGGGACTGAAAAGAGACTGCTCAACCAAATCAATTCATAGCAAAGCTCAAATGTCACAAAGTCCTCAGGTCAGGGCTGTACACACTGCAGGGGAGTTCTGTGACTTGGTGTCTTTACAGTGTGGTGGCAACAGCTCTAATACCAGAGGAGTGGATATTGTTACAGAATTCTGGGTATGATGGGAGTCACAGTGTTTATCACAGAGGAACAGAGATCTGTGCAGTTTGGAGTGTCAAAGGAAAAAGGAATTAGAGATTTCAGCCTGTGACTGTGCCTCCAGGAGGAACAGAGGTGCAGAGACCTCTCTGTCAAGACCCATTGGGCTGTTGCAAGAAAAGCCCAATCCTGAACAGGAAACAGCATCTGTAAGAGCAACAATGCATTTGCACTCTCTGTCCTGTGGCAGTATCTATTTCTATTCTGTGTTCTGCAAGCACATTAAAAAGGAGGAAGGCTGTTCTTAATGTCCAATTTTTGTAGCCTTCTTCCCCAAAGAATGCCAAGTGTCAATCTGATTGCCACTGTCTATTTAAGGTATTTCCTGATCCCAGAAATGGATCCTAGAAACCTGGAAAAGTTGACTTTTCTGTGGCTTAGGACAAGATCCACCATCTCTCAGCTCTGTTGCAGTGCATATGTGATGGGACATGTCCTGCCAGATTTTCTTACTACAACAAAGCTACCAAGACTAAATTGGCTGAGCTGGCCCCCCTGGGAATGCAAATCTCCCTGTCAGCCTCCTGCTTGCTAAGAGATCTATAACCAAGGTGTTGGGCATACCCAGGAGCCCACACCCGCTTAGGGAAGGCACTTTCCAGGAGGCTGCCAAATTTTACCTCTAGGCATCCAAGTTCAGTAATTCCCAACAATCTCCTTTTCACTTCTTCCCTCTCAACTGCTCCTGCACGGTTCCCTCCTGCCTACTCTGATATAATAACACGAGATCAGACTCCCAAATGAAAAAACAGGACAAGTTTCCAGGTTGCAACCGGTTTTGTCTGCAAATACAGACAGCTGTGTGTACTGCCGATGTGCCACGGTGAAAACACCGTCCCGGGTCGGAAGGCATTGTTGCTTCCAGACACGCCCATCCATAGGAATAGCTATTCCCCTAGTGCCATCTCCCGGCTTAAGGGGCAGGAACACTGTAGCTGAAAATGTTTTTTATATTTGTTAAAAATCAACAGGTTTAGACTATGGATCAATATTTAAAAAAACCCACCGAAACCACAAGCATTCTTTCAACAGATTTTGTGCAATTCACTCCCAATTAAGTATTAGTTTAAAATGATGAAGTTTTGAAAAATATCTTCTGGTCCAATCCACTTTGCACTCTAAGCCTTTTCAGCATTTTTTTTTTATTTCTCAACAAACATCAAGGTTCAAAACTTCCTTTTTGCCAATTTTTTTTGGTGCCATCTTATGACTCCAGAGGGTAAATCCTGAAAGTTCCACACCACCACACAGGAAGTGAGGGAATTATGTAAAATCTCATCTATGAGAACTATATATCATTTAACCCCATATTTAATGATGATTGGTAAGACATACTTTCTAAATATCAAATCTAGTTATCAAATCTCAATGCATATCTAGTTATATCTATCAGTTTGTAGGTCAGGGCATTGTAGGTAAAATAAACTGATATGAGCTCATTTCTTGGGGAAGGATACCCATTTAAGGCTCAAAACTCTCCCAAACTGACTGATTTGGCAGAGTATCCTCTGCCAGGACTGTGCTCCCTGCAGCAGGGTGACCTCAGGAGCCAAAGGGATGAAGAACTGTGAGCAAACTATTAAACCTTTATCCTTCTCCCCACTTCCAATGGTTTGCTCTTCCCTAAAGAAATGCCTGCTGTGATATGAAGTCCCTCCCAAGATGTGAATAACAGTTTGAGTAAACTTTGAAATTTTTTTTTCAGTTGTTAATCAGTACAGTTATGAGCATTGCAGTAACTGAGTTATGAGCATTGCAGTAATTGGAGGAAAGGTAATTCTGGCAGTGAGAGATTGTGACCACTGGCTCATCCACCACCTACTCAAAATAGACTCCAGACTCGAACAGAGGGAAGAACTGCACATGAGGACTAATTTGCATGAGAAGTGGGAGAAATAATTAGCAAACAGGGGCTTGAGTGCTAATCAGAAAAGAGATTATGTAATAAAATATATGCCTTTGTCTGTTAAAGTCTATATAAGTAGTGTAAAGCTTTGATGAATGGGGAGGTAGCCTTTTATGGGTTACCCCCCAGCTCCTTACTTTACACAAACTAGAATAATAAAAAAATAGAAATACTTTGCTTCAGTGTGTGAACTGGTGCTGTGCGATGGGTAACATTCAGAACAGCACCTCCATTTTGGGAAAGCCTCTATTTATGAGAATGATAAACAGCCTAATTTAGAGAACCAGGATTCAAAAAAAAGAAAAAAAAACAAACACACACCAAAAAAAAACAAAAAAACCAAAAAAACCCCCAAACTTTAAAAAAACCCCAAAAACCAAAACAAACAAACAAAAAAACCCAAAGAAAAAAACAAAAGCTCCCACACCAAAACAAACAAACAGCCAAACAGCCGCAAAAACCAAACCAAACAAAACCCAAAAAAATAAACAAAAAAAAAAAAAACCACACACACACACACAAAAAATGTGCTAAATTATTTTGGTGGGCAGGGTGCTCTAATCAAAACCCGCTGACAGCAGGAGGACCCGGCCCACGAAGGCGAAATGGCGAAAAGGCCAGGGGGGGGCAGCCCTCAGGGGGGGGTTCAGCTTCCCCCCATACCCCCTCAGGAGGGGTGACACCCCCTTTCCTGAGGGGAAAGAAGAAGAAAAAGAAGAAAAAGGAGAGAAAGAAGGAGGAGAAGGAGGAGGATGGAGCCATGGCCCGGCGGCTCGCCCCTCACGCCGGCTGCCATCACACAAGCCGCCCTCAGCGCACAACCCCTTCGTCCGCTGCCCTCCATGACGTGATTGCAAAGCCACATTACAAAAACATTAATTATACCGCTGTTTCACGGTACTCCGCCTCCATCCCGGAAGGGATTTCCAGCCGTAGGTGGGCGGGCACAGGGATAACTCGCGGGCTGCAGCAGCGGTGCCGCCCTGTCCTGTCCCGCCCTGCCCCGTAAGATGGCGACGCGGCTGCTCCGCCTGCGCGGCCTCCTGAGGGCCGCCGGCTGCCGGCCCTTCTCCGCCCAGCCCAGGTGAGCGGGACCGGCCGTGGTGGGCAGCGAGCCGTGAGGGTGGCGGAGCTCCCCTGAGCTTGGGTTCCGTAAAGACTGCGGGATGAATGGCTTTGCCCGGCTGCTCGGGGCTGGCTGTATGATCTTGTATTATTATATTCATTCTATGCGGGTGTGTGTACGCACCTCAGTGTGCTTGGAGCGTGTGGGTGCGTGTGTATAGGTGTAACGGGAGTGTTACGGGCGCTGTGTGTGTGGGGGGAGCCCCGGGAGTCCCGGCACATCCGTGGCCGGGATGTGCCGACCTTTGCTCCACTTGCCGGGAGCAGCGGGTCCCGTGCTGGCAGCAGGTGACAGTGACAGTGACAGCGGGCGCGACCTTGCCCGGGCACCGCGTTCCCCCAGAAGGGCAGGAGTGGGATCGCACCTTCCCGGACCTGCCACTTGTCTTTCCCAGTGTGAGAAGAAGGGAGCAGCCAGGCCCTTCCCTGTGTGACACAGTTAAACAAAAGGTTGGGCTTAAATAAAACTCAACATCGTCTTAAGCAGCTTTAAAAATAAGGTGGAGGTTTTGAGTCACTGTATGTCTAGTTTGAGGGTACAAAGTACTCAGCAGGCAAGTTGCTGTATCTCGTTTTTTCCAAGTATTATTAAATGTAAGTAGAGTCTGTGTTTCAGGGAGATTATTGCCCTGGCAGAGCATGAGTAGTTACACGTGGTAGTAAATAAAGACTTCTGTCTTTGTAGCAGAGTAAATAAGCACAGGCTCAGCTCAGCTCAGTTCTGTAGGACTACACACAGGTGATGTGCAGAGTAACTGAGACTGACAAAATAGTTTGAGAAGGGAAAAGTGAATGCCTTTTCCATGTACTCAGCTCTCTACTGAAAGTTGATGTTTCATAGCAATACAATAAAAGAAAGTAAAAAAAAAATCCAATGCACAAATATGAGAAGTGAATTTTCATTTCAGCCTTAAAGTAGTATGTCATCCTTGATGTTCCAAACCCCTAAAAAATTTTTATAATCCCTTCTTTCTTATTTAGTAATTATGCTTTCCTTCTGTGATTTCTACTACTGACATTTACCACTGTTTCAGTTTTTATTTTTTTGTTGAAACATTCTTTGATTTTTACCTATGTTTTCATTAGGTTAATTTTTTTCTTTTACTTATATATGTATTATTATTGTTTTTAATTTATTTGAAGTGTTAAGGACAAACCAGCTTTTCCTGAATTAACAGCCCAGTGGAGTGCAGTGTATGTTAGTTCTTTGTATTTATCACGTGTATCCTTTACACCTAATGGTGTGCCAGAGTTGGGATGTGAGCTGTGTTTAGTAACACAGGAGTTTCCTCCCTTTTGAAAGGTAAATAGGCTGCCTGTGTCCTAACAGATGCATGAATTTGTCTTTTTCCAGTCCTCTGCAGACAGAGCAGCATGGCACAAAGCGCCTGGAGCCGTCTTCTGCTAAAACTTTGACTGACATAGGCACTCGGAGGATCTTCTCATCAGATCATGATATCTTCAGGGAGAGTGCCAGGAAATTCTTTCAGGAAGAAGTGCTGCCTTTTCATGCAGAGTAAGATAACCTCCTAAACATCTTGGTTGGCCAAAATTCATTTTACTCCAAAATGCTTTCTGTGGTGTTACTTCTGATACAGCAGGATATAAAGATTATTAGCTTTTATGTACAAGCTTTCTATTTCAAATTTACCAAATTAAAAGAAACCTGTGGAAGTCATGCATGAAGGAAAAAAATCACATAATCAAAATATAATGCATCCTTTGAGCTTTAGTGTGAGCATCCTCAGCTTGTGCCCACAAGCAGACAAATGCAGTTTGCAGAGTTGCAGCAAAGTTCCCCTGCCTCTAGGATTAAGTGACACAGATGTTTTTGGGGTGGAGTTAGGGGGCAGTTCAGTTCCCACACTATTGGAAAATAGTCACTGAAAAAGGCTTTGATCATCTCTTACTTGCAGTAAGATCATCTCTTGCAGTAGGTTTTGTAGCTACATGCAAGTACATATATATGTATTACCAAGAAACTTGCACAAAACATCTTTGTTTGAATTTCTTTATTTTTTTGTTTCTGTGGAAATATGTGCATTTTCTGTATAGAGTAGAAGTGTTGCAATTCCACTGCACTAGGGCTGAAGAGTGGTTTTAGCCCTTATTTTAATCATATGCAGTCACATTATAGTGGTGAAAATGAAAGAAATAAACTCAGGGTAAGCAAGGCATAGCAAGGGGCTTATTCTGAAATGGCCCTGCTAGATGAGAGGCTCCTGACACAGCTGAAGTGTGTATTGACAAACAGCTGATGTGCCTCAATTGAGTGGGTGGAACATCATGGCTCTGGGGCAGGAATGGGCAGCAGGAGGCTTACAAGGTTGGTGGCAGTTTGGTTTTTTTAATCCTCAAACTATAACCTTTTAGTAGTATGCTCTTCCACTGTACAGTCATATTCTGTCCATAAAAACAGATGTTTTCCCTCATTTTGTGTTGGAAGGACTTCCAGGGCAGGTTTGTGGACTTGTATTGACTCTGCTTGAGGTTTCTGAAGATCCTATTTGCCATCTTGCTGACCCAACAATTTCTTGGGAAGGCTGTATCAAGTTCAACTTGAATTCTTGCATCACTTCAGTGGCCTCTGAACCTCTCTGTTTTCACACCTTTCAAGGCAACAAGGAGGCCTCAGGCACAGAACATTAACTGGATTATTGGGAGGAGGAGAAGCTTTGGTGCTGGGTAGAGACAGGAATGTCCCTGAAAGTGGGGATCAGGGGGAAAGAAAAGGTGGTAAAAAGAGATTTAAGATTTCCAGTGTAGGAGCAAAAGCTCTGTGAATCTGCTTAAATACTGGAACAGTTTGCCCAGAGAAGCTGTGGCTGCCCCATCACTGGGAGTGGGCAAGGCTGGATTGGATGGGCTTGGAGCAAGCTGGGCTAGTGGAAGGTGTTCCTGCCCATGGAAGGGGGTCAGAACTGGATGAGCTTCAAGGTCCCTTCTAATCCAAACCATTCTGTGATTCTATGGTTCTGTTGTGTATGTAGGATAAGATACGTGATTAACTGCAGGTAAATAGCTGTGGTATAGCTCTGCTGCACACAGGTGTGTCAGAGGAATGTCTCTGAAATAATCTGTTTACTGTATCATTTTTAAACTGTGGCATTAGAAAATAAAAGCATTAAAAAAAAGACAAAACCTGGACTATTAATGGCCATCCCTATTGAGTTGGCAAACCCCATAAAGAAGCACTAATTTTCCAGGAATAGGTGATTCCTATGGTGTTGAAGTTTGCCAGCTGTCAGCAGATAAGCCTCAACTACCTATTTACACAAACTTGAAAGGACCTTAAAGCAGTAATTTACCTAGATACAGTAGTGACTCATAAGAAGTGCACAGGGACAGATATTTATACAAAACTGACTAATAAGGTGTCATTTGGTTCTGATAAAGCATTTTTCATTGGTGGAGTTGAAATCTTTGAAATATAATGATGATTAGAAATATACCATAGAAATATACCATAGAAATATACCATAGAAATATACCATAGAAATATACCATAGAAATATACCATAGAAATATACCATAGAAATATACCATAGAAATATACCATAGAAATATACCATAGAAATATACCATAGAAATATACCATAGAAATATACCATAGAAATATACCATAGAAATATACCATAGAAATATACCATAGAAATATACCATAGAAATATACCAATTATACTTATTTATGTGGGTAAATCTGCATTTACAAATGGAATGTTAGGAGGATAAAGACCTCTCTGTAATTATCCAGATGGCTGGGGGTAAATTGCCTAAATCCCAGTCTGGTGTAAGAATCATAACAAGTCTTAATGAAATCTTGTCAGGTTGCACACTGGAAGCAGGAGTTCAGACTTGTTTTGCAGCTGGTGTCCCTGCAATGCCAGTGTCATCTGTGGACTTGAAGATTAGAAGCTCTGTGGTTAAGCCACTGCTTCTTGGCTGTGACAAGAGCTGTCTGTGTCCCTTCACACTGTCTGCTGGTGTTGAGTGTGAAGCAGATAAACAGGAGCACATGGCGGGGTTCAGTGTGTGACCCTGGCTTTGTGTTCATTCCACAGATGGGAGAAGGATGGCCAAGTGAGCAGGGAGCTCTGGGAAAAGGCTGGACAGCAGGGCTTGCTGGGTGTTGCTATTGCTGAAAAGCATGGAGGCATTGGAGCAGATATTCTCTCTTCAGCCATTGTCTGGGAGGAGCAGTGAGTACTGCATGCTTCAGGAAGAATTTCCATGATCTTATTGTTTGTGACTATGTTTTTTTTTTCGTAAATTATCCTAATTGTGGATTATCCTTACAGAAAATAATGTTTCCTGTGGAAAGGATAGTTTACATCTATGTAAATCTCTCCTGTTTTAAGTATTCTGTATCATTGTTTGAGTAACATTGGCTTTGTGACTGGGGGAAGCCTTTTTTATAGCCTGGTAGGTTATGGACCTATTTGGCAGTGAAATTAAATTCTGTAAATAATGGAAAAAGATCTCTGAGACTTCTGTGTAGTGGGGTTCTCTTCATTACTGTCTCTGTGTTGTAATGGTGCAAGTTCAGTGTTCAAGTCTTTGTTAGTATTTTTTCCTGAACTTCCCCCTCCTGTTTTTTTCCAGGATGTATGTTAACTGCACAGGCCCAGGGTTCAGCCTTCACTCAGATATAGTCATGCCCTACATTGCCAACTATGGCTCTGAAGAACAGATTAAACACTTCATCCCCCAGATGGTTGCAGGCAAGTGCATTGGAGCTATTGCCATGACAGAGCCTGGGGCTGGCAGGTAAGCCAAATACTAAAATAATGGTCTCAACATTATTTGCTGTCTGTTGCTTTGTCAATGAAAAAAACATTCTGAGCCTCCTGTTAGTTACTTTACAGACTAGATTATCCCACATTTTAGGCAAGACTCAAAACACCTGTTATAGATTACTTTATTACAGCTTTGTCATTTCAAAATTGTAGCTCAGAATCCATTTCTGTATTGTCCCCTGTGGGCAAATATGCTTTGTATTTGCTTCTGCAGTCTGAGTTTGTAGTTATCAACTTGCTTGCATGTGAACATACTTACAACATGAGAAAAAAAGTGGGAAGTTACATACTTTGGTAAAGAAGGTTTGGCTTAACTATTAGCTTTTTCTGTAGAACAGAACACCTTGTTTTTCTTTTCTCTGAATCCTTTCATAGAAATGTCCCTCCTTGCCCAGCACATGTTTGGAGTACACACTGCTGATCTGACCAGTTTCCAAAAGAGAGAGGGACACGTGAAGTGCAAAACCTGTTGGTGTGAGGTTTCTCCAAATGGCAGGTGTTGCTCATGGCTTTTCACAGAGCCTCCTGATCAGGACTGAGCCTGTGAAGAGGATTGGCTTTATCTGCCATTTGTTGTCTGAGGTGTACTGTGTAAGTGGATGCTGACCTGTTGATGTCAGTGCTTGCATTGCACCACCTGCCACAAGCAGGGATGGGGAAATGGGACCTCATGCTCCTGTATGGCTGTACAGATTTATCATCCCTTTCCACACCCTGCTTGTGGCTTCTGTTACTCACCTATTTCATGGTGTCTCACTGTTCTCTCACTGAGCCCATGTCTGCATGGTATAAAATCTACCTTATTTTGTACTGGACAGAATCCAAGATACAAATGCAGCTTCTGGAATGTTTTTTTAAAGAACCTTTTGAATTCTGTTTCAGTGACTTGCAGGGAGTACGGACATATGCAAAAAAAGATGGAAGTGACTGGATCCTTAATGGGAGTAAGGTAAGTGCACTGACATGCATACTACTCATTGGCTTTAGGAACTGAACACATTTAGCTGAATGCAGCAGGATGTGCCCTTCTCTCAGAATCTCCTCCCAATCCTTTTAGTTTGGGTCTTTTGTCTGGGTTATGTTGCAGGTGGTTTTTTTTTCCCCAGTTACCTTTTTTTTTTCTAGGTATGAGATATGTCTGTTGCAGGCAATTTACAAACTGATTTATGGGAGGGCTTGTATAGGTTGTTTTTTGTAGCTTTAAAATAAGCCTATTAAAAGGCTTATTTTCCCTTAAACTGTGAAGGAGAGGGGGGAAAATGTGCTGTGTAGTATGAACTGTATGATTCTCAGTACTGATGTTTAACAATAAAATATATATTGTGAAGTCTTCTGTGGCCTGAGTGAAAACTTGTGCTGCCACAATGCAATCTTTATTCAGGAGCTTGCTGGTCCTGTTAGGAAAAAAACAAAACAATGTGTCAGATGCTCTCACTGTGTTGTCAAGCTGTGGCAAAGCATTTTTTTCATTACCATAATGAAAAATAAGAAGGCAGAAATAATGTTGATGTGGGGAGTGTAGGTTCAACAGATCATTTTTTGAAAGCTATGTCTTATTCTGTACTGCTGTTGATAACAGTACTGATAGAGACTTCTGGTCTTAGCACAATTTCAGTGGTGACAATGTGTGCAAGCAGGTATATATGCATAGGTGCTAAAAAGGTGCCCAAACCACTCATTTGAAGTGACAGGACAGAAAGCTTTCTTTTGCTGGACTGAAGATGGATCCATTTGACAGCTCATGAGTTGTTCTGCAGGGTAATAGTAAGCAGTTGTGATAAGAAGCTGTTGATAGTTTTGAGTGTTATGCCTAAATAATTTAACTTCTAGACTAGAGAGCCTCTGTGTTTATTTATTTAATATCTACATTTGATACTGTATTCCTTCTTTATCGTGGGACAGACAGAAGAAACAGATCTGTGCATTCTTTAACTTCACACTTCTGTCCCACAATACTTCTCAAATTAATGTCTTCCTCATTCCTAAACACTTAATATCAAAACCTTGAAATTCTTCTGGACACTTGAACTTGCCTTTCAGTTCCCCTCTGAAAGTGTCAATGTAATTTTACTTTCTGCTACTTGGTGATCTCTTCTAACCTCTATCCACCTTGCTTTATGCTAAATTCCTTTTTTTTGCAGGTGTTCATCACTAATGGTTGGATGAGCGACGTGGTGATCGTGGTTGCGGTCACAGACCGGGAGGCGCGATCCCCTGCTCACGGCATCAGCCTTTTCCTGGTGGAAAATGGAACCAAAGGTTTCATCAAAGGCCGCAAACTCAACAAAATTGGCCTGAAAGCTCAAGTGAGTTCATACAGCCTCTAATGGGATAGATTTGGAGAGAGTCTAAACCCACTTAATGCCTGGCAAATGCTAAATAAATATAACATGGAACTATGGTTCTGTTCTAGTTGTTAAACTTCAGAGCACAAACATGCAATGTAATGAATCCTGATTTTGCCTGTGAAGGTCTGAAGCATGTGATGTGCAAAGAGAGGCTGAGGAAACTTTGGAAGAAGTCTGAAAGAGCAGGAATTTACTGATGTGTTTAGCTATAGAGGTGCTGGGGCCTGATCCTTTTTTGAGGAGGAGAGTGGCAAAGGAGACAAGTTACATTAAGGAAATTTCTTAGTAGGTATTAGGAAAAAATGTCTACCAGGAAAGTGGTTGAATACTTGCACAGGGGCTAAGAGAGGCCCTGGAGCCTCCATCTTTTGAGCTTTGGAAAGCTTAACTAGACAAGGCCCTCAGCTGATTGTTTTTCTGGAGCTGCTCTGAGTAGAATACAGGCTAGATGGCTTCTGGAGGATCCTTCCAGGCTAAATCTGGGATTTCAAGTTAAGGTGCACATAGCAAGAAAACAACAGGAAAAAATTAGTTTAATGGGATGAGAATGTCAGACTCAACTGTTGCTTTTCTAATCCTCCTAGGACACAGCAGAGCTGTTTTTTGAAGATGTGCGGTTGCCAGCCAGTGCCTTGCTTGGAAAAGAGAACAAAGGTTTCTACTATCTGATGGCAGAGCTGCCTCAGGTAAAAGGAATGTGAGTGTTTTCTGTCTGCAGGAAGAATACAGAGACAGATTTTGTCATTAGTTATGAACTTCATGTATTGTGGTGAGCCACCTGGGTTGCTGAAGCAGGATGCCTTTGTAAAAACCCAAAACATTTCTATGGGTTAAGCTCACAGGAGAAATAGCAACCAGATATTCTCAAGAGGTCAACATTGTCCAAGTTTACTGGCAAAATGTAGAAAATCAAGGAACTTTGATAAAGGACATGCAATTAAAAGACTCATGCCTTAGCATTAACTTAGTCTGTTTAACTTAGTAACCTTTAAACCTGTCTGAAGTTATGTTACTCAAAATGGAAGAGAATTAGAGACAGAGAAAATAGAGAAAAACACACATGTAACTACCAACTCCTGAGTTCCAGTGATGAGACTCCAAGAGGCTGATAGGGTCAAGACAAGGTCCCCTTGTGGTCAGCCTTTTAAACCCCAGAGGCACCCAGTCCCCTCCCAGATGGGGTTATGGTCACTCAGGAGCTGGCTTTGGCAAGACTGGGGCACTGCCTGCAGTGTGGCACAGCTGACAGACATTGCAGGATTTCCTGGGGGCTGTGGTGTGCAGAGCAGGACCCATCCTGCCCCCACACATACATCCCAAAATGTCTCAAGACATCAATCTTTTCCAGTCTCTGACAGTCTTGTGTGTGATGTTTTGTTGATACTGCTGATTTTAAATGAAGCACACAGTGCTAGGTGTAGAATTCTTTAGGCATTGCTAAAAGTGATGATATCCCACCACCTCAAAGACAGATCTCTTAATCAGCAACCCAGCTACTGAAAAACCTGAGGGTAGTGTATTAAAAAAACATACCACAGATTTCTTGTGTACTTCTGGTATGGAAGCACTTTGCTCAGTAAATTAAATATAGCTTAGACATCTGATCTGGACATCTCTGATTCATTTGGCATTGTCTTTCAAGAAACAAGCACTGCTGTTCTAATTCTTCTGCAAGTAGAAGCATATTAAAGTTACATGGAATTCTGTTCATACAACAAAGTAAAGAAATTGTTTAGCTGCCAAATTATTTACCTTGCTAGTTTATGAAGTTTTGGAATTATTTTGGAGGACAAGGAGGCAATGTTGTTTTCCAAAATGTGTCTGTGCTTTGTCAAAGCTATGACATAGTTGCCTCATTTAGTAGGGATCATATTTTTTAATTTTACACTGTGAGTAAATACAAAACCTGATCAAAGGAAATCTTTTAATGCTTTAAATAGATGTCCCATGAACAGATTCAGTGCAGTGCATCAGGCTGTTTAAATGTTGCCAGAAAAAATGGTTCAGCATGCAGTTTTTGTTTTTCACTGTGCAATGAAGAAGGAAAAACAAGACATTTTTTGTAGGGCTTTTTCCCTCCTAGAGTTGTCCTATTGAAATTGTTAAATACAGTTGTTGTTTTAGCTGAGCAGTGGAAGCCAATAATTGAAACAGAATCTGATGTGAATTTTTCAGTCAGTAAGACTCCTGTGGTCAATCTGTAGCTATGCTATTTTTTGAGTCATTGTAATGGAGCATTACACCAGTAAAGCCTTAAAAGTGAGCTTTAGACAGCAAGGCATTTGTCCAACTCATTAATTTCAGTAATGCAGTATGTCTGGTTTGATGTTTTATGTGACTTCTGCTCCCACTCCCTTAATGAACAGCACTGAGCATCTGTGTCCTAATTGTGCATCTGATGTGGAGAAATGTAGGACTAACTCAACTGCATTCTGTAATTTGTGTTTCAAAAGGAAAGACTGCTAATTGCTGATATGGCTCTTGCCAGCTGTGAATTCATGTTTGAAGAGACAAGGAATTATGTGAGGCAAAGAAAAGCTTTTGGAAAGACAATTGCACATTTGCAGGTGAGTTAGAACTGAGCTGCTTGTGTACAGATTCTGGTGTGTGTTTGCTGTATGGCTGTGCATTTGAAGTAGTGACCAAATGAAAATCACTGGGCTGATTTTAAAGGGTCATTTTCAAAGCTTTCGCTAGGGCTGGTTTTGCCTCCATGCTTATTTTTCATTTTTGAAATGCAAAAAGAATAATTTTCAAGAAGCACCAGAAAAGCCTTAATGTATGTATTTTATGGCTTGGGTAGGTAACCTTCCAGCAGTGCTGTTTCTTAGAAGGAAATAGCAGGAAGTATCCTGGCTCCTGCTGAAGATGGATTCCCTTGTTCATCTCAGGCTTGCATTTTACTGCCAGAGCTCCTAATCACAGGCTCCATCATACCTACCTGTATTTGTCTGTGCCTAAAATCCTTTTAGGGGGCAGCCTGTGCAGGTCCTGTGTTCCTCTGCACACAGAGCATTGCAGAAAAATTATTTTGGATGTTCCTGGAGGAGGGGGACTCCCAGCAGTGACCTTGCTGCCTGAGTGCTGTGGAGGTGCTTCGTGGATGTTGTCATGAGACTCCTCAGGCAGCAGCAGTCTGGTGTTTGTGTGGCTGTGTGTAAAACTGTTGGCTGATGCTCTGTGGGCAGAGCTCACTCCTGATGGGGGTAGGTAATTGAGTTTTGAGATGTTTGTGCCTACACTCTTTAGCTGCAGTCATAAAATAGATATTGCTATAATACAATTTTCCTGACAACAGCATTAACTGTTAGGGCCGAAGGAGGCCAAGCTCCTGCATGTTTGGTTTATAGGATAGAATTGACTCATATGGACTGAAGATGTTGGCTGCCTCTTTCTTTTATTGATATATTTTTGAAATAGTTAACAAAAAAATCCATTTCCACGTCTTGAGACTTTGTCAGACTCAAATCTTTAGCTGTGAAGAGCACCAGAGCTGAAACTTTTAGAGGCTGGAATGCAAGATATCCTTCAGGGAATTATGATCTTCATGGTTTTTAAAGTTAACCTTCAGGAATCCATAAATCCAGATGGAATTTTCACTGTGTGACTGAAACACAAAAGAACTGTATTTTAACTTGCTTAAATGTAAGTAGGAGATGCTTCCTATTTGTAGTAGTTCACCCTGCAGAAATCTCCAAAATAATCTCCCTATTTAGGCCAGGCCACCAGCAGGCAGACAATAAATTTTATAAAGTATATTATTTTTTCCAAAATAATGAATTCCTGCACATCTTTTTTGTTGCTGATGACTTGAGTGTGCATATTATAAATAATCCTTTCCAATTAGAGCTCTGCCTTGGGCTAATTCATTTAGTCATGCCACATTGCAGCATTTGAAATGAATTCTTTCCTTGTAGCAGTACACTGGTCCAGTGTATTTCTTGTCAAGGGAAGCAAGATATATTTTTTTTAATATATATTTCTAGAACTGAAATAAGAAAGAACTTTTATTAGTGGGTGATGTTTTTATCCCTTCCCTGCCAGAATTACAAGAAGATGGTTGAATGCCTGCCTGGTCTGGTTTTACATAACCTTATGATGGATTTTACATATTCTGTCTAAACCTCTCTTCCAATGCGACAGAACTCGGTGCTGAGAAACTTTGATATTCCAAAACTTCTTTTCTTTTTTGCTTCAGTCTCTTTGCATGTAGCTTAAACTCTGAAGAATACATAGAAAAAGCATTCAGCAGATGGTGAAGTGTTATTAATTGGGAAAGTTCATGGCTCTACAGAGTGAAAGGACATTCCTCGCCAGAGGGAGCCGACAGCGACAGAGCGCTCTGGGCCTTCTGCCATGTGCTCTCTAGGAATTTGTTTTCCCTTTCTCTTGTGCTTTTTCTCTTAAATTTGTGTTTTGAGTTGACCTTGAGAAGTAAATAGCAGTAACTTTGTCTAATAGGACTGGTTAATACATAATTGTCCGGTGTCTTCTGAGGTACAGAGCCAAAGTTTGAAAAAGTGATTTCTAACAGCAATCCTTTTGGAAAATGCTGCATTTTCTACCTAAAATATTAATTTCACTGTACTTCTTTCCTCTCCCCTCTCCATCCTCTTCCAAAACAAGACAATACAGCACAAGTTGGCTGAAATAAAGACTCAGGTTTGTGTGGGCCGAGCTTTTATGGACAACTGTTTGCAGCTGCATGCAGACAAACGCCTGGACTCTGCCACAGCCTCCATGGCCAAGTACTGGTACGTGCTCACAGACATCTGGGACTGTCACTGGCATGGTCTGAACTCCAGTGGTGTGGGCAGCAAAAATCAGAGTTACATTGAGAACTAAGTTTGGTTAACCAGATCAATTTCAAAATAAATGCATGCTTTTGAAATAGGCTTCCATGAATAACAAGGTCATGCCTCTGCTTTAGCTTTAAGTGAAGGCAAGTGCTCCATTGGTATTTAGACAAAAATTTGCATGTTATTGTTAGCAATTTGTTGTTGGGTGGTTTATCATTTTCTTTGTTTTTAATTTTTTAATTTTTTTTTGTTTATTAAAGAAAAAATTGAATATTTGGAGCTAAATTTAAATATGGTGGTACTGTTTAGTTAATGTTACTTAAGAATAGCTGTTTGGCCCAGCCAGTTTTCAAACCTATCTGGTTTTGGGAAGAAATAGTTGGCTACAGCTGTTGCTGTAACTGAGACTGAGCATTGCTTTCCTATATTGTGCAGAATTTCTCCCTCATCCTGTACTTGGTGGTGTTATCTGTTAACTTTGTTTTACCAGAGCAAAACAATATCTAAGAAATAGATAAGGTAATGGTAGATGAATTTGTATAGTTATAGCTAGTTGCAAAGATGGGAGGAAAAAACCCACATGAGACATAAGCAAAGAAGTTTATGGAAGATACACACACTTAGAGTTCTTAGACTTTTCAAAGTAAGTATAGAGGAAATAAGCAGAAATATTTCCAATAAAAGGTAAGGTTCTGAGTGCTATTCCTGGCAGTGATTGCCTAGAAGTACCAGGTACAGAAGCAAAGGCATTCCATTTTGAGGAGGAGGAAGCAACTAATGACAGCTGAGATATGCAGACTCACTTCCTCAACAAATTTCCCTAAGCAAGGCTTTTGAAAATCCCTCACTTTCACAGCTGTTTGCCAGCATGGTTTGATGTGGGTTTCCTCTCTCCCCAGTGGTGTCCCTGTGACCCTTCCATAAGACTCACTTAAATGGTCTAGAAAATGCTTGAATGTAGAATTGCTTTATTCCCAAATGTATTGGGGCATTCTCTCCAGTCTCAGATTTTCCTTTAAACTCTTTGTATAGTCAATGACTTGAGTTAGAGCTTTGAAGGAGTTTAAAACCTGGTTTGTGCATATCTTTTTTCATATCTGGAAAAGGTCTGTAGGGTTGTTTTGGTTTGGTTTTTCTTGTGGTGACAGGTTGTGGTACATACCTAAAATTTTGAATTTGAGACTATATTTAGGAAAGACAGTTGTAATAACTCACAGCTGCAGAATTACAGTTGGTATCATAAACTGTAAGGATTTAAATGAATGAGGGGATGGTTTGGGGGAAAAGACCATTATTCCAGGAGAAGCAATTAGCTTTTCATTTTCATTTCTTCTGTTGCCACTGAAAGCTGTATGCTTAGAAAGTGTTTTTTTCATGTCTTCTAACTACAGCTTGAGCTGGAAAAAATTTTTTTTGCTATTAAATCCATATTTTGTAGTCAACAAATGCTGTTGGAGAATTACAGTATGTTTAGAATTGAAAGCTATTGCAGAAAAAGCTATTGGGAAAGTTTATTGCAGAAAATAAATTATGCCCAGGTGATGGTTATGCTCAGAGAGTATCCTGGTGTGTTGCTAATGGCAGTGGTGGGGAGAAGCCTGGTTTATTGTTAATTTCTGACAAAGCTGAGTGATTTGGCAAGAAAAGAGACTGTACCAACTTGCTTCACAAAAGGATTCTCTTGGCCTGTGAGAAAGGTAAACAAGTCTGTTTTGAAACCTTTCCTTCTCCAAAAGCTGTCCCATAAAGGGAACAAACTTTTAATGCATTCAATTGAGCAGTATTTATTTCTTACTAATAATATTTTGGTTTTGTCTTGTTATCTTGATCTTTTGTAATGTTTTGCAACATGATGTCCTTCTAACAGCAAATTTCCTTTTGGCCTTTTAAGGTGTTCTGATCTCCAAAACAGCATTGCTACCCAGTGTGTACAGATGCACGGAGGATGGGGGTACATGTGGGAGTATCCAATTGCAAAGTAAGTGGGAACATTTCAGATTGTGTGATGAAAGATAACCAGCAAAGTCAAATGAAGCACTTCCTCTGCATCTGTGTGTTAGTTGCTTAGTGTTAGTAGTGATTTATGTTCATTTTCTCATCGTGTTTAATTGAAATTACTGTTCAGATATCTGCAGGAAGGCTTTGTTTTGGTTCTCCAAATAACTCAAAAGCTGTTCAGCAATTATTGTCTGTTTTTTCACAAAAGTTGTTTTTTTAGAAAAAAATGTTAATTGAAAAAACAAAAGTAAGACTATAAAAAGTAGAAATGAGGGGAGCTAGTTTTATATTTTATCTGAAATTAAATGCATATGGGTGAAGAAAACCTGTTTTTTCTACCACTGAGTATCAAGTAATTAAATCAAGAGCATAACTGGCTACATTCAGCTCTTTTACACCTTTGAAAATTAAGAGGTTAAGATATTTGTATGTAGACAAAGAAATTTGCCATTCCCATTTTTTTCTGACTTTGTGAATTTAGAGACATTTATGGAGCTTTTTATATATCCTCATGTATTATCTGTGAAGTTTGTGTACAGGCTGTGACACACTAAATTGAAATTTTGTGCTGTTTTTATTAAATATATCAAAGAGGTAGTAATCTGACAGTAGAAATAGCAAACACAGGACTGCTGTGCAGTTGTCAAAACTAAGCTAATTTTTTTTAACTGAGGAAGTTCAGATTTTTTTTTAACTTTAAATACATTGAGTATGATATGTTGCTTTAAAATCACTTGTTCCTCCATGTTTTCATGGAGTGTAATTTGTGAGTGATCTGCATTGTCTTATTAAAGGATGGCCAGTTTGGGGTGTCCTTGAACCCCTGCTTGTCTGTGTGTTCAGTAGTTCCCCACACAGGGCTTTATTGTCTCTGTGCTCCAGTAATAAGTAGATTTCCAGAGAATGCCACATTGCTCCTGTGTGAGGAAGCAGAATGAACATGGAAAAGCTCTGTCATCATCCTGTGTGCTGTCACCAGGAACAAGAATTGGGAGTGGTGTAGTAGTAGGAGTCTGGGTTTATAGGGCTTTATTTTTTCTGTTTAATTAGAGGCAATAGTGGAGACTTTACACTATAAACAAACAGGGAAGAGATGCTGACCCAGTTCCTGGTTTGGCACACAGCACCCTGGAAAGTTGTAATATTCCAGGGAGTTGAAGCCTCTTAGAAAATAAGAGCTACTTTATCAATGGGAAGAATATACTTTGAAAAGAGGGATCTCTAAAGATAAAATGCTCTTTTTCTTTTTTTTCAATATATGGTCATTCTGAGGCATTGTTGTAATATTTCCTTGTTTTGTTGTTTTCCTCCCTCAGAGCTTTTGTGGATGCCCGTGTTCAGCCAATCTATGGTGGTACCAATGAAATAATGAAGGAACTTATTGCTAGAGACATTGTCAGTGACAAGTAGGGCAGATGATTACTATTTTGCAGAGTCTTGCAGAATCCTTTTCTATATTAAAATATGGTGTAAAATCAGACATCAGAATGTAAGTAAAATAAATATGCTGTATAATGTTCTTTAAAGGAAGTGCCACTTAAAGCACGTTAGTAATAACAATGTGCTCACATGCAGGATATCTAATATTTAATGAACTTAAAATTTAAATGTCTTTTTATGACACGGAGTAGTTCTCTGGGTGTCAAGAGCGGTAGTGAAAGGGAAATTTATCTCTGGAAGTTGGGTAGCTTGGTCTTTCAGACTTGAACCCATTGTGTTGAATCCAAACCTTGCTTTTCAGAAGCAAATCTCGAGAGAAACCATATTCATAAAAAATAAAATGAAATATTAATGTAACTTTGAATTTGTATTTCCCCTTGAGAAGCAGAAATTGACACTCTTGCTGTTGTTGCCATACACCTGCTCACTGTGCAGCAGCCACCTGCCGTGCAGCTGACCTCTATGTTTACATCTAACCTGCAATGCCTTATTTTAATTACTTTGGTCAAATAAACATAATAAAGCATTTCTATGCAATCTCACGCTTGTCTGCGGTTACTTCAAAGCCCGCGGGGAAACGGGGCATCTCCCTCTGTGCCTGTGTTCGCCTCAGGGCGCTCAGGGGGAGTTTCGGAGGGAGGCAGTGTGATGCAGGTAAACCTGGGCGCTGTTTATTTGCGATAGTGACTCACACTGTGTGTGTTTAGGAGGTTTTTTAGCTTTTTACCCACTCTGGGTGTTAATAGTTGAAGGTGTTCGGAGCGGGGAGCGCCGCTGCCCCCTCCCCTCCCACACGCCCCGGCGCGCGGGGGGGGTGAGGGGAGGGCGGTGTCCTCGCGTCAGGCGGGGCCCCGCCAATGGCGGGAGGCCACGCCCCCGGCCCGAGCCACGCCCCCCGGCGTCCCGGATTGGCCGCGCTCCTCCCCCTGAGGAGCGGGGGAAGCCCCGCCCCGCCGCGCTGCGCTTTAGCTGGGCGCGGACTCTTCAAGAGCGGCAGTGTGAGCCGTGGCGGGCGCCGTGCTGTGCGGGGTTGAGGCGCCGCCGGCGCCGGTGCCGCTGCGGAGAACCCGCCGGACGCGGAGGCAAGCGCGGGGCGCGGCGCGGCGGGGCGCCGTGAGGCGGCGGGGGCACGGAGGGGCCGGGCGGCGGTTGGTTCCCGCGGCGGGAGTGGCGGGTGCGCATGCGCGGGGTGGGGGCGGGGCGGGGGTAACGGTCCGTGCGCGCGGCGGGGCGGGGCCTGCGGCTGTGAGGCAGGGGCGGGGCCCGTGCGAGGGCGGGGCTGCTCCGCGCCCGCCCCGCGTGTCCCAGCCGGGATTTAAACAGCGGATGGAAACTTCCCGCTGGGAATCTGTGTGTGCCCACCTAGTGCTGTGCCTCAGGGGGACACCGAACTGGAATCTGTGTGTGCCCTCCTAGTACTGTGCTCCGAGGGGACACCGAACTGGAATCTGTGTGTGCCCTCCTAGTGCTGTGCCCTGGACTGGAATCTGTGTGTGCCCTCCTAGTGCTGTGCCTCAGGGGTACCCCGGACCGGAATCTGTGTGTAATTTGTAGTTAGCAAAACAACTCCGATCCAGGTCCTGCAGCCTGCTTTGAGAGCTCCTCTGTGCTCCCGAGCTAGACTTTCCATCCACTTTTTGCAAAATGAAGCATCTCCCTCACACACAAAAATGTAGCACTGACTGAGGTATTCTGTACCTACCCCTCTCTAATGGGAATTTTCAATTGGCAATGTGAGCCAATTAAAAAAAAATCTAAATTATTAAAATATGCCTTTTGTCAAAGGGTAAATACGTCCTTTTTGTGCTAGTTTAATAAAAAGGAAATAGTAAAAATTACACGGAAAGCAGTCTGTGTGCCTTAGGACTCTCCTGCTGTATTGGTCCATGGTTTGAAATCCTGGGAAATGTTCTGAGGAGCTTAAATTCCAGTCATCTTCATTAGTGTCTTAAGAGCTGAGTGAGTCTCATGTAAGACCAGGTTTTATAGCCCTCTCTTCAAAGGCTGAAATTCAAAAGTATCACTGAAATGTTGATATGAAATTTATGATGAAAGGTACCAGGAGGTATTGCAGATATTTAAGTTAGAGACATATGTGTGACTCTCTTACAGAGGCACCTGTTGTACTACAAAAAGCATTTAACATATATTAAAAATTGCTTCAGGTGTTGCTTTGCAAATATGGTGTTATAGACTGAAGAAGAATTAGTTGATGATGTAGTAGTAAACCTGGAAGTTATATGGATTCTCTGTTCAGAAGCAGACCTGAAGGAGGAAAACAAACCTATTCAGATATTTTAGTGAATTGTGGATTTTACCCTAAGTTAGTACTGATGAGTTCCACGTGAAGTGCCTCCTTTTGAATCTTTTTATTATTGAAACTTTGGGTGGTCTGCCTTAAATGGAGATCTCTTATTGATCAAAGACTGATCCTTTTTGGGTGGGGTGGTGTGCTGTATTTTGGTGAGATTTTTTTGGTTTTTGTTTTTTTTTTCCAAGTAGGAGGAATTTGTGCTTGTATCTTCTGGGGTGTACAAATCTCTAGAGTGTTTTGTCTGGATAGTTGTGCCTGCACAGTGAGCACTGCTGAACGTGGAGACTCCCCACTGATCCTCTTTAGCTTTATGAGTTTTTTCCCAATCTATTAATAGAACAAAATACTAAAATACTTACATACACATAAGGAGTAACTGGTCTGCTTTTGAAGTGAAAACAAAAGCTGCCTACGGAAATGGGGTTGTTTTTTTTTTCACTCTTAAAGGCTGGTCCCAGGTGTGTTATTAAACATGGGCTTCTTTCCTTTTCCTTTCATACTCCTAACCAGGACATGCCCAGTGGGACCAATATCTTTTATAGGCTCGTTGCTGCAGACTATTCCATGAGAAAATGCACACTGTGCAATCGAGCTGCTCTTGCTATTCTTAGAAATCACTACCATGCTGTAGGTTTTCCACAATTTGGGAGGGGTGGTTGGAGGCTGAGGGATGCCTGCCACCAGGCAGGGCTTGCAGAGGCTGGCCAGGCTCAGCTCTGTGTGCTGCACTCTGCTGAGGCAGTGCTGCAGCAGTGCCTGCCTGCCAGAGCACTTTATTTTTGGCCAGTGATTATCAGGAAGGCTGCCCAGGAGGAGCTGGCTGGGGATTACAGGACAAACAGCACAAAGCTGTAGGAAACCAGGTTTTGGCACTTGTGTTGCAGTTTGCTTTTGGAGCTGCCCTCTCTCCTGCAGGTTGTCTCTAAGAGGCTTTAAAACAGGTTGAAATACAGTATTTTTGTTGAAATACTATATTAATCTCTTATTCTTGCTGAGATTAATTTTGGGTGTTTCACCAGAGGCTGGCTGCTGTCAGGGACTTTGCTTTGCTTTTGAAATGCCATCTATGCAAGGAATAAACAGTGGAAGGTGCCTTATCTGAAACACTGTTTATCTGTGAATAAGCTGGAAACAGTCATATTCATTTGAGATGTTGTTTGTAGGCTTCTGAGCTTCAAAACAAAAAGAAATAATTGTAAAAATCTCCTTCTGGTCTCGAGGAATCTCATTATTGAGAAGAAAATTTAAGATGTTTATGATGAGGAAAAAGGACTCAATTTACAAGGAGAGAAGGCTGCTACAGAGGAGCTTTAAAAAGCCTCCTGTGAGTGGAGTTTTATTGTCATTGGAAACGAAAAGATCACAAACAAAAAAATCCACTAAAAGACCAAGCAGTCCTCCCCCCAAGCAAAAATCCCCCAGAACGGTGTCTGCAGCGTTGTGTAACCAAAGTGATGGTGTTATGCAAGGGGGAGAGGAGTCAAAAAGTGAAAGGACTGTAAACAAAAGCTGGGAAGGGAGGGAGGGAGTGCCACCCTGTGTGCTGAGTTGTGGCTGGGTTTTGTTGTGTTTCCTTTAATAGGGTGCTGCTAATCACCAACATGAAGACACTGGTTTCAGGATTTAGGCAGATTCTGTTGAGGTAAGCCTGGTAGGGAAAGGGTATAAGGGAGAAGTGTCAAGGGAGGACAAAGAAATCAGCAGAGGAAGAGGAGCAGGAGCCACTGGGGGTTAGGAACCTGTGGCTGCAGTGGGGAAGGGAGCAGGGTGCAGGTCCTGCTGTGCTAAACTGCAATTCCCAGCTAGATCCTCCTGGGTAATTAGAGCATTAGGGGAGGATAAGCACAAAGTCACTTAAAACATCAGTTGCCTTACTGTGTTTGTCTGGTACTTGTTTCTTCCCTCCCCCAGGACTTATTTAATCTCAGTTTTTCTTTTTACAGTACTCTTTAGTCTTTCAAGTGGGGTGTTTATTTAGTAGATGAAAAGCTGTTTGCCAGTTTAGCAGAATTTCAGCTGTTCTGGTTTTGAAACCTCAAGTTACCACAATCTGTGAAATGGTTTACCTATGACAGAAAAGCTCTTCCCAGAAGGAAAATACTTTTCTGGCATACCATTTTGCAGTACTTGTCTTCCCTCCCTTTTGCCTTTATTTTTTCCACCCTCCAAGATAGTAGATTTAGCTCTGGAAACTCACTTCCAATATGAGTGGAATGAGATAATTTTGCAGCTTTCTGCCAAAATTAAATAAAATGTGTGAAAAATGTAAATTGTATAACTTTTGTCAAGCCAAGTACTTGTCCTAAAATTCATTTACAGTTTTTTTGCAGCAGTTACTTTGTTTTGCTCCTGTACCTATGAAAATTTTTTTGTGTGTTTGTATGTGTGTGAACTTCTTGGAGAAATGCCAAGGGCTGGACACTGTGGCAGTACCAACTTTCATAAGTTCTTTTTGATGTCACTGTAGTGAGATGAGCACACCTGAATGTGTCACACTGTCTTCAGGGCAGAAACATTGTATGAAATTTCCAAGTTGCTGGGTAAGGGGTTGAGTGATGTCCGTCTTAAAAAGCATTTTTTTATTTTTTAGCTGCTTTGTAGTTTAGGCACACTTGGTCAGGCACTCCAAATGAGTGATTTGTCAGGGCTCTTTAATTCAGTGTTTGTGTTCCATATGAGGGTGCTTTGATTCTTCCCCCCTTTCCCCTAGAAGAGTTAGAAAGAAGTCCCCCAGATGAAAAAAAAGAAAAATTGGTAAATGGTGTTCATTGCAGTTTTGGAAATTTGAAAGTGTACCAAAAGGGTGTGTGGTGTTTGAGGGGATGTGATGGAGTTAAAACCCAGCACTATGAAGTTTTGTGCTGCTGAGGTTGAATGAGGTTGAATAACCTTCATCTTCAGCAGGTTTGTGATCCACCTCTCCAAAGTCCTTTTTTCCCTGAACAGCTGCACTGTGTGTGGATTTTCCTGGCTTTGAGGAGGAGCAGCCTGTGCTAAACCAAAGCACTCAGACTAAGGGAGGTGGATGGTAAGGTTGGGATTTTATAAATACATTGCTAGGTGCATGTAGATCCCAGGCTGATGGGGAGCTTCTTGGGGAGCTTCTTGGAATTCTCAGGGAGAGTCAAACACAGGGACTCCTGAGCTCACATTGACCCCACAGAGGAACTGTTCAGTTCTCTCCCCGGATGTTTTGGCCAAGCACAGTTGCTCTGACTTGCTGTAGTTATCTGCCATTGTGTTAGGGCCAGGGAGGCATTGGTGTCTGAATTCACACTCCTTTGGATTTTCAGATTTGCAGGCCTGCTAGCTTTTACAAGAGGAAAGACACAAGTCAGCCAGGTGCTGAGAGCATTACTGAGTCACCAGAGCTTTAGGATTTGGGGCTCCAGAATGCTCTCAACAGTGCATTTCCCTGTCTGATCCTAGAATGGGGTTCTTCCTGAACAGCTGTTCACTGGGAGGACTTTGTGCTGAGCTCCTCTATTGGCTTATTTATAAAGGTTAAAATCCTGGGGATTTTAATGGTATCATTTATGATTAGCAGTAAGACCACCAAACCTGGTGCCAGTGATGCTAGGAGGAGATGTGCACAGCTCTGATGTGCAGAGATGAAAACCTTGTGGATGAGGTACACATGGAGCAATGAAAGGTGAATAAAGCACACAGAGAGTGGTAAGGCAGTACTGGAGCATGTGGCTCTCTGTGTTGTGCTTCATGTTTTGAGGGTTAAGAAGCAAGTATCCAAACTGGTATTTCTCAGCTCCCTGGGTTTCCACATCTCACTTTTATGTTTGCACCTTCAGTGCAAAAAACCTGTAGTTATAAACAAGCTAAGGCTTCAGACAGATCTTTTCTTAAGATCCCTGTGTGGTAGTCTCAGAATCACTGACCCCTCATGGGATCTGTGCATTGCAAGTTGCTGAGCTAGGCAGTTGCTGGGGAGATCAAGGGAGCTGGAGACATGAAAAGGAGGGCAGTGGGAGTGCTGCTCAACTAGTGCACAGTTCAACAGAATTCACTGGAGCATTGCTGTGCTGCACCCACTTTTGCTGCTGCTCTCATATGGTTTCTGATTTTGTCTCTAGCTTCTTAATGAAGAGCCTCTGCAGGCCATATTCAATTGAATCATTCATTGGGTTTATTTAACCATATCCCTAACAAAGCTGTAAGTACTGTGCAAGTGATTCCTGTGTGGAATACATACAGTGTGACTTGGCAGCACAGCTGCTGACAAGAAGGGGTGAAGGTTGACATTGGTCTTTTGATCCCAAAGTCTGGGAGCCCTTTTTTAATTGGCAAGGATTTGTCAAGAACTGTCATTTCTCAATTTGCTATGAAAAATAATCTGTATGTATTACACAGTGCCTGATGAATAGAGTGGTATGCAAAGGCACAGGAAAGAATTCTTTTTTGGTAGAAAACTTCAGAACTTAGGGTTTTCTATTTTGAAAGCATTAGCCTTGTTGATTGGTTTCTAATGTGTATTTATAGGAATATATAATAGTTCATCAAATGCTTTCTTTAAGTAGATTTACAGTAAATACATTTCTCACAATAGTGCCAGTCACATTGCTCAAGGTCATGTTTTTCAGTTTGGACAAGGTTAGATGACAGACCTGAACTTTTTTGGGTCTTATTTCTCAGACTGATAGAATCAAAACTGAAATGAGTTATGAACAGTTATTCCCCTGAGATGTAAAGGCTTTCATTGCACACAGAACAGCCTCTGAATGAAATAAAAAACAGAAAGGGTGTTCTTGTTTGACTTGGGAGGCACCATAGTCTGTGTTCTTTAGATAACGTCCCTTTTTATGGAATTTTTGAATGACGTTGGGAGAATGAAATGTCTGTCAGAGTTGTTGTATTTGTACTATGTCATGAAAATGAGAAAATTTACATGGCCCATGTTATTTTCAGGTTTGCTGTAAACTACCTACCGTAGCTATAATGACACCAGCTCTCAGAGAGGCAACAACAAAAGGTCATGGTATCCACTTGTCACCTTCTTTGTCCTCTAGAGCTATGGAGTCTGATACAGCTTTGTGCATGGAAAATTCCAGAGCAGTGGAAGAGAAGATAAAAGAGGACTCCATCGCACGGATTGCTTGCTCAGTCCTGGGGTTCCCCACTGCTGAGCCCAACCTCAGGAATGATATCTTCAGTGTGCAGCATTTTGCTTCCCCACCATCCTCCAAGTGCTATCAGTCTGTCTTGTTAATGAGTACAAATTCTGCCTTTAACAACAAAACTGGTAAGCAGACAAAAGCAGGAGAGCCTGGCTGCTCCAAGATGAGAAAGTCATTACATAATGGGGCTGACACATCATTTGGTCATATTAGTCACTCAGAACCTGAGCTACAGGTCAAAGGGGCAGCATTTTCAGAGACCACATCTCCAAACTTGGCAGGAATGCAGAGACTTTCAGGTTCGAGTGTAACTGAATCCAGTAACGCAGAAGAAATGCAACTTTTAAATGGTAAATGGTACAAGAAGAATGGGGTTTTGGGTAGGGCTTTGGAAGTGTGCACTGAAACAATAAAAGGGGATTTATTACACCAAATTCTTCGCGGGCCTTCAGAAGGGATTTTGAGCTGCACCCAGGAGGAGGTGTACGCTCGCTTACTCCAGTGTGTCACTAAGCAACAAATGGAAATCAGTCGCGCCAAAAGAACTCAGAAGCGTTTACAAATGCTCCTGGCAAAGCACGTTATCAAACACTGTGATCAGCAGCTGAAATGCTTTGTGAAACATCAGCTTCAGAGAATGAAGGTTTTCCATGAGCCAGCTAGATTTTTGAGCAATAGCTCCCTCAGATGCACTGAAGGTTGGCCGGAAAACAGCACAACTGCTCCGGAGAGTAGTTTGGGTGTGGATGTACAGAACGGAGTTAGCGTCGCTCCAGGTGAAATCCGGGGCTTTGCACTTTCTACTGGAGGGCTGCTGTCCCGTGTGGAGAAGGACCTGGACTCTGATGCAACCTGCAGCAGCTCAGATGAGGATGGTGAGGAACAGACTGTGGAAGCGTAAGTGTTAAATTCCTGCTTAGACTCGTGTGCTTCTTATTTATAAATCAGGATGGAAGGGTCTTGACCTACCGGTTCCATCTTGTGTGAGTAACCTCACTCAGTAGATAGTCTTACTGAAATCAGCAAGACTGACAGTGTGTGCTGGGTTTGGCAGAAAGTAACAACTTCTAATTAATGCATTTAAGGAGCAGTTGCTTTACTGGATTGCAGAGAACTGGAGTTTGTGCTGCACTCTCTCAGTATGCATTACATCAATACTGCCAATACTTGAATGGTGCTATAAATCAAATAGTGATTGCTGGAAATACTTGGGGCCAGAATGAAAATAATTTTAATTTTACTCTGGAGTTATTAACAATTAGTCAATATGATGATCTTGAAATCCACTATATTGTGATAAAGAGTAAAAATTAAAAATTATCATCTGATGCAGGTATCAAGCCATCCAGTATATGGTTATTGATATATTGAAAAAGTTTGGTTCTTTAACTTTTAATTTTAAAAATACTAATTTACTTCCTGAAGTCGCTCTGCAACCATAAACGTAGCTAGCAATGAAGTGTTTATTATTGCTGGTATCTTTTTCAGGATGAACCAGAGGGAAATTTATATCATTAGCTAATAGTGTCTAAAGTTGGCAGGAATCCTGTCAGTACAAATTACAAGTCAATGGTGGGTAAGAGGAGATAGCAAAATTTTTCCCTGATGATGGTACCACCTTTTTTCTTTCATTTTTTTGCCTCTACCTTGCTACACTGCTAACACAATCTCTTCAGATCTCTTCAGTCAAGAAATTTTAGAAAGCAGTGAAGGACAGCTGCTTTCCTCTTCCCAAAGCTGGAGCCATGAGCATGCCTTAAGGTTTGTTGGGATATAATAGTCAGGACTGTGGTACACAGAAGAGAGCTGCACACAAATGCAGCAGCTTGGTGGGAACTCCATGATAGCCACGTTTCTCCTGGGCTGTTGTAGATAGTCAGGACAAGGTTTGTGTTTACTGGTCTTTCCTTACACCCTCTGCTGTCAAAGAGTGTCTAGAAAAAATAAATTTAAAAATACTTAAAAACACTTCCTTCCCATTCTGCTTCCTGAAAAGCATAATGCTCAGAAGAAATCAAGTAAGCTTCTGAAACTGGAAGAGCTTTGCCCTGTTACATATTTATAGTATCAGTCCAGCAAGGCTGTATCAAATCTCTGCTGTGTTCTGCTAAGCTCTGTAGGGCTGAAAAAGAGGAGAAAATGTTTTCATTTTCTTTTTATGTGTTGTCAGAATGGTAAATACTGTGCTGAAGTCCAGCCAAAGCATAATGACTTGCCAACTAAGTTAGAAACACCTTAAATATTTGAGTTTGCAAAACAACTATTCTTTTGAAATATTTTGATGAAAAATACCATTTGGGCTCTCCCCAGCATAGGAGAATCCACATTCTCCTAACTGATACCCTTGAACTTCTAAGTAATAGCTCTGCCTCTAGGATTCTTATCTTGTGATTACATGAACTGAAAAAGAAAGCTCTTGAGAAATTCTTGATTCGTGAACAGTAGTGGATAATGTAAAACTTGGACCAAAGTTTTGTGTGATGGTTTTCTTTTTTCTTCCTGCCAGGGACACTTGAGTTTCTAACTCCCCCTGCCAGTCCTTTACTTTTATTCCTTCTTGTGGCTTTTGGCAGTTATCTTTCCTCTTAAGGCTTCCTCAGTTTACTTTGTTGCACTGATGAAAAAATGCACAGAGAATTATTAAAACCTCATCAAACCCATCCCCTTTGGCTCAGGAAATCCCCGAGCTGCTCTTGCTGGGGGCTGAGGGAATGTTGAGGAGCAGCCCTGCTCCCTCCATGCCTGCTCTGGTGTAACATTGTTATCTCAGCTATTGCTGGGGGCAGGAGGACTGGGTAAGATGATCTCTGCTCTGACTCAGCGTGGCCCTTTATTTTGGGTTGTTTATTGCTCTGCCTTTCTTTGTGTTCCTGCTGCTGAGCAGTTGTTCAGCCCAGCAGCCTTGCTACAGTGACAGGGAAGGGATCACTGCTGTTTGAGGTGAGCTGCTGGGCCAGCAAGCTCAGAGTTCTGCCTGATTTAAGGAAAGACTTGTCTGTGTGCCTAGGCTGAGGAAATGCTTGAGTTAACATGCAGTGAGGACAGGCTGTCTCTTACTTGAAATTATCTTTATCTTCAGCTCACAATGTTTTTCTTCTTTTCTCCAACTCTAAGATTTGCCTTTGTGGCTAAAATGCTGCCCTTTTTCTTGGAGGTAACTAAATCAGTTATTCACCAGGTCAGCTTTTCAGAGTTGCTATTTCCTTTCCACTTTAAGGCTTTCTGGATTGCCTTTCACCTGGACAAAAGAAACAAAATTAATACCCATATTTATTTCTGCTGAGTGGATTTATATGCTTTGAATTGCCTTCCTTGGGATTTGGCTCCAAGTGCTTTCCAGAAGCAATGGGATCATGTAGCTGAAACAATACTCATTTCCTCACCTGTATGGAAATTTTTACTCTGACTTCCTCTGTGATAATCTTCATAATATTTAACTGTAGTTTCTATAAGGTTCAGACAATGTAGTTATGAATGGAAAGAATGTTTTGGTTCTGCCCATATCTCAGTGTTGTACTGATTGCACTTAACTTGAGGGTATAATCATGCTGGTGACTGATCCTTGTTGTGACTGTGGTGTTTCTCATTCTTTTTGTGAGGGGAGGAGGAATCAATCCAGTGAGCAGGGCAGGGAGGAGCCTGCAGTTACCATGTCTACCTGAGAACAGTCTGTTTCCCATCAGGAGGGAGAAGTTGATTCCAGCTCCAGTTCCTCATGCTACATAACAAACCTGGAGTTATTTTTAGCCTTTTGAACCTGTTCATTCTCATTATCCTGAGGAGAGCTTTTCCCAATAAGTGTTGACATAAGCTCTTCTGAGCTGTATCTCAGTGCTTTGTGGCTCAAGCAAGATTGTCTCTATCCATCTATTTCAATACCTTTGTTGTTCAGTTGCAAATAGCTGCTGTGAGATATGTAAACCATTGTTCCTGCATTACATAGATTCTGTCCTCAAGGCAAGAGAGATCTTGGTCTGCTGGTGAAGGCAATTCATAGTGCTTAAAAAACTTCTCTAGTTCCTAGAATAATTGGAAAGGCTCATCTCATTTCAAGAGTTTAATCAAAACATATTTTGTTCTTTTGAGAGTCTACTAAAAAGAAATACAAAAAACCAATTGGCTGTCTTCAGGACCTTTGTCATTTTGCTGCTGCTGTCAGCTCATGAATGTCTTTAACCTGTCAGTTTTCATAGCATCACATTTCCAGCAGTGAATTTTGGTGTATTTTAGGACACTCCATCCTTTGGGCATAGGAGATTCTCACTACTCAGGGGATGTGGCAGTCCTTCTCTGTAGTTTCTCAAAGGCAGCTTTTAGGTGCTGCTCTCTGGCTCACTTTTGGGTGTTAGAAACCAGAGCAGAGTTCCCAAGGAAGGCAACACAAAGCTGACCATGAGTAATTCCTTTAGGGATTCCTAACTAACACTTGATTTGCAGCATAGATAACATTTCACCAGCTGGATTTACTTGAAACTTGTTGATCTTTGTGGTTCATGAAGATGAAAGATTATACATAGAAATAGTCATAGATTCCAAACAAGGTGAGTTAGATGATGATGTGAGCTCAAAGGTTTTTCAACAGCACAGCTCCACACTGGCAGCAGTGTGTATCCTGCTAGGCCAACTCCTTATTCTTATTGATGTATTTTGTGTCTATTCCTGATGTAGTAGGAAATACAATGTACCACAAAGAACTTGATGCTCAGGGAGTCGTTTGGGAAACCTGTAAAGTTGCAGAGTGCAGAATTTTTCTGCTATGTACACTACATGTGTGATGTTCCAGAATCAAAAGCTGCTCACTGTGGTTCTTTGAAGAAACAGCTGCTCACTCCATCCAACAGTAGCACATGCATCTAATCAATTAGACAGAAAACCTGCTTGCAGTAGATTTTTCTGCAAAATAAGTAGCTCTTTGTACTCATGACAAATCCTGTGCCTTGTTTTCCCAGTTCTCCTTTCCCTATCCAAATACAATCCTTTAGCATCCTTTGGTGGGGTTTTCCCTCTGAAATGTTTTCCTGCCTTTCCCTCTGCTTTTGAAAGACATGTTTTACTGATTATCCTCCAGCAACCTCAAGCCTGACGAAGAGGCACTGCTGCATTTTTCCATGCCCACAGGATTTGTTGTGCCTGGAAACTTTTATAATGAATGTGAATAGATAGTAAATCTTTCTCTTTTTTTTTTTTTCTCCTTTATTTTTTTCCCCCTTAGATTGCTAGTTGGAAAGAGAAGATGGGAAATCTGCTTTTAGCACAAACATGTGATGGGGAGGGGAGCATTAAGCAGAGAAAATACAGGAAGGAAGAAAACATTATGACTGGTATCTCCAGATCTAATCTGTTTGTTCTAGATGATTTTCCATCTTTCCTAGCATTTTTTCTTGTGGCTAACTGAGCAGCATCAATGCAGTTCTGCAGGCCTGGCTATACACGGCGCTGCTTAAAGGACAGGGTTTATTGCAAGTCTTGGAGCCACTTCATAAAGGATGATTGTTTGTTTTTGCAAGGTCAGGTCCTAATTTTCCACACTGAGCTGGAATTGCACTTCATGCCTGATATGAGAACGGAATTATGACTTTGGGAAGGGGAGGAAGAGAGTCTGCCAGGGCAAAATGCTGCTCTTAGGCACAAACCTCCACTTGTTTCCTGGTTTTAACACCTTTTTAGTTTATAAGTCCAGGAAATGTCTTATTTGCATAGAAGATTAATATGAGGACTTTTGAATAAGTAGAAATTCACTGGTGTAAATAATATGCTGATTTAAGAATGGTTTATGTGTTGCTTTTTCAAGTACTCAATTTTCTCAATTCTTGGCTCCTATCACTAGGATGTGGGAAGAGAATGAAAGAAAACATAGATTTACATTACCTTCTGTTTTAACTCTCATGTATTATCTCAGAATATGTTTAACCTCACTTGGTTGGGTTTCCATAAGATGAATTAAAAACTTCTTCAGGGTCCCACATGCATTTACTGTTTTGCCTTAGAGATCTCAGTGCAGCAATAAAAACTTGCTGTTGATCAGGACTTTGTTCTCTCAATACCAGAGCAATGCTTCTGTGAGTGGAGATCCTGATTTCTAACCTGTAATTACATTAATGTAATTAATTACATTAATATTTTTGCAGCTGCTGAAGGCAGACTGGAAGGTTTTAGTGAAAAGCAGAAGGTATGACAGGTTTTAACCTGCAAGGGAAACTTGGAGCTGGGAATCTCCAATCTTTTAAGTTAGATGGGTGTTGAATTCATATTAAATAAAAACTTGGCATTACTCTTCTTAATAACTTTTTAATACACAGTCAAGATAGTGTAGTAGAATAGCAAATCTAATGAGCAGGCACATGTGTGTGCATATATAACCTTGTATGCTTAATTAAATTGGAGACAAGAAGAATTTGGTGCTTGATGTCAAGTGCTGATTAATCAGTGTTTTATGGCTGCCTTTTTTCTTTCACTAAGCTGAGAAATGTGTTTGCTTTAATTAAAATACTTGCTTATAAACAACAATGAACTGTCTTTCTAACTTCTTGTAAAGCAAGGGCAATGTTATTTTGGTTTATAGCTAACAGTGATTTAGTGAGAATCTACTTCAAAGGGATACACCCAGTGCCTTTGAAAATCAGCATACATGGGCCCCTGATACAGGAAATAATTTAAGTGCTTTCCTTTTCACATGAAGTAAAAAGTGTGCATAAAGACTTCCCAAAATAGGAATGCTCTCCTGTAACAGGGTTTCATTCATACTGCTAAATATGGGTTAGGAATGTGATGTTAGATGTTGAATTTAAAAGTATTGACCTGTGCTCTTTTTTTACTGAAACAGCTGTAAATTATTTTATTTTCATCCACACACTTTGCCTAGCTCTTATGAGTTAAATGAAGTTTTCTGTTGGGGAATTTAAATAAATTCAGTTTTCAGTTAGCAAACTCCTAGTTGCTGATTCTGCTGTTGGAAAAACAAATAAACCTGAAGGTCTGTGTTTGAATATATGTAATATAAACTCCCTTTCCTCCCAGCCCATGGGGTAGAGCAGCAGAAAAACTCAGTGAAATTCAATGCCAGGCTCCTGCAAAACACCCAAATTGCAAACTGTTCAAACATAAATTCATATATATATATATATATATATATATACACACTGATTTTTAAGATGGAATTGGAGCTGACATGAATACCATACCCACCTTTTCCTGGTGAGAATATACATACAAATTTTGGAGTACACTGCAGTGGCTGGACAGCATTGATATGCTGCTTATGTGCTGTCATAATGTTCCATTTAAAGGAGTGTATTTGGTAAGTTCTGCCTTATTTTATGTTGAGCATGGGCTACAGATGTAGCTTTGCTTGGTTTCTTTTTGAAGGGTAGTTGTGTAATACTTAAAGAGAATTTCTAAGCTGTGTTCCTGGTGTTTTGTTGTTAATCTGTTGATGTTGTGCCATTTCAAAGGCAAGAAAAGAAGCTCGTTTTTGGCAGCCCTGCTGTTCTTGAAGTTTCTTCTTTCTCTGCATTTTAGCACTACCTGCTTCTCTGTTTCATGCTGAACTGATGTACAGCATGTTGGTGTGCTGGAGCAGCCAGCAGAACCTTAAAAATGAATATTAAAATATTTCTAACAAAAGCCATTGGCAGATACTCAAATTACAGCATGTTGGGGTTTTTTATTATTTTATGAAGAGGAAGTGCTGCTGCTTGTTTACCTTTTGCAGGTTTTTCTTTCTGGCCAGTGAATATTCTGGCTGGCTCCACCTTCACTAACCCACTTGGCCTTTTATAATTAACTCAGCTCTAAAGAATTACGTAAACAGAGCTGGAGGTGAGGAACTCCTACCAGCTTGTGAAGCCAGCCATTGGAAAGATTCAGCACTCTAAGAGATCCCTTAAGAAGCTGAATTTTTCATTTATTCTGTCCCCAAATTGAGTTAACAATTCAGTGCAAGTATAACAGTGCAGTGTCTAATATAAAACAACAGCAGCAGTGTGATCCTTTGCAGGAACCCTGCAGCAGCAAATACTGTCTGTGGCACCTCACCAGTTTGGAAAATGTGATTTCCCTATCACATAGGGAGCATTTATATTATATTATTAATTTCAGTGAAATTCTTCTGAAATCTCTCCCTTTCTAGGGTATCTAAGCACAGAGACTTTCTCTTTTTGTATTTTCGATTTTCTCCTACAGCCTTTTTTCTCTGAATATTGATTTTCCTCTTTTATCCTCCCCACTGTCCCTTCTCATTTTGTAGAAGATGTAAAAGTTTAATTTCATTGCTACTTAATTTCCTGCTACCTATTTTTTTCCCCCATAAATTTTCTCTTCAAGAGAAAAATCACACCTATGGTTGATAATTTATTGAAAAATCACACCTGTGGTTGATAATTTCAGGTGTTACTTCATTAATTCCTCAGGTCTGATGGCATAGCATAAGTTTTCAGCTGGGTACCAGATTTTTGTTTGGGAAGATATGATGTGTGCTATGTGTTGGTATCACCATGCAGTATTGGATGCAATTCTGAAAATATTGAATGGCCTCAGTGTGTCAGAGATGGTGGAACCGGGCATGCCTGCCAGAAATTGTAATTGTAATAAGCACTTGCTGATGTCTGTGGATGATAGGAGAACTATAACCCATGTTTTGGGAAGCTGTGGTGCTTCCCAGGAAAATGTCTGCCAGGTAAAAATTCCTGTTAAACACCAAGGGAAGTAGCAACCTAGTAGGATCCAGAAGAATGACCTGGCTGCAGATCTTCACAGAGATTGCAAGCTAATTTTGAGCACTGAGAAATTCCCTTGATTGATTTTTTGGAGTGGGAGTGGGAAGCAGGGAGTACATAGCTTGGTTTGGTGTTGGTTATTCCAAAACAGCAGCAAACTGCTCCTGGAAGGTCTGAGCAAAGGCTGGGAGTGAACAGCCACAGTAAATAGTGTTTTTTTGTGTAATGTTGATCAGCCAAAATTGTTACAGTTTGGTTTGAATCTTTTTTGTACTCAGGAATGCATAGAAGAGATTGCATTCATAAAACAGCACACACTGGTTTTTTTAGTTATTTGGTTATTAGGGGTTTAACAGTTAACTGATCCAGGGGAATTAATGCTTCAACAGCAACTGAAGTTGGTTCATTCTGAAAACAAACATTATGTAGGTGTTCTGGAAGAATTAGTCCTTGAGAAAGCATTTATAGGTCATTATTTAATGGCTGGACATATTTGTTCAGCTATTACAAGTGTTGGAGTTTTGGTTGGGAGTGGGCACACACTTTTATCTCATGACTGAAATCTAGATAAGCTTATCTAAAACACAAGCATATCTGAATTCACCTAATTTGAATATTTTATATAATCAAGTCTTTGTAGCTAATGTCTTATTTTCTGTCAGTGTCTGCAGAGAGAAGAAAAATGGATGTGTTGAATTTCTCCACCATGTTGATCAAAGGTATCAGAAGCCCTGGGCCCACATTAGTGGCTTGCAAGAAAATCCTTATATTCAAGGCAGTTCCTTTTTGGGATTTACCATGTGTGGTCAGAGAACTGAGTGTAATGGTGGTGAAAAACTAGAGACAGCTGAGGGAGTTCACAACTTACCAGCTCTAGTCCTGGAGGGGATGTGTGCTGTGGGGCATTTGTGATAGAGCGCTGTGTGGAGAATATTTTGTATTTTTGTACAACTGAGTGAGCTTCCCAAGAGAATTGGGGGATGAGTGGTTTTTTTCCCAATGTTTCATGAAGTTTATGGTGAGTCACATGATGTCTGCATGGAACTTAAGACTGGAGAACCTTCTGATTTCTTCTTGCTTTTCAGTTTCTGGAGGTCAGTCCTTCATAAAAACAATAAATTTCTGCCATTGTTTTCAGTGACTCCCACTAAGGAGGATGATCAGCTCTTTATCCTGAGGGTAGAATCACTCTGTGATTTATGAGCTGCTTCTTGCTCCCAAGCACTTCACTGCTGTGTGGGCAATAGGTTTCTGTTAGCCCAGGAGTGAGAGGAGATGAACCAGCAGGGATGGTGGAGGTCACTTTAGAGACACCACCTGAAAACTGGATTAAACCAAAGGGAACAGCACCTAGCAGAAGGAGCAAAACGCCCCATGTTGAGAGACTGAGCTGAAACGTTATGAGGGGATGTCAGGAACACTGCCCTTCTTATGTTTAATGAAGGATTTTGGAATTAGAGGGTTTTTTCCCACCCACATCATGTGAGTGCCTTGCTCTCTGGCTTGTGTGCATTTAGGAGTGTTGTTACTTGGAAGTGTTGGTGTTTTTGAAGCCTTTTGAAAGGTGACAGTGTTGTGAAATGTTTTTTTGAGTTTTGATGTGGATCTGTTGCAAGCACAAGCATGCTCCTTTCCTGTTTAGCAGGAAGCATCCTGTCATTGTCCCTGCAGACATGTCCTGGCAGGGCATGGTACTCCTTCTCACTGGGAGCTACAAAGGTGGAAGGCTTTAGTTTGCTTTTATTTTCAGCATATGAGATGGAGAATCTTGCTGTGGTCACAGAGCTGCACACTCTAAAATACTCTTTCCTGTTCTCATCATACCTGCTTGAGCCAACCTTCCTGGATACTGTCAGTCCCAGGTTCTGTGTGTTTTATGGTTTTTTAACTCCACTGTGTTTCTCCATCATTTATGAACACTTTTCAGGCTTATTGTTTTGTTTGCTCATAAAAATAAAATATGCCTCTAAGGTTTAAATTCCACCTCTTCTTGTCTCCTGTGACCAAAAAAACCCAAACCCACACACAAACCCCAACCAGCAGTGTGTGTAGCACAGCAACTTTATCTTGGTTAGCTGCTCCCTTTTTTGCTCAGCTAAGTTGCCTGCATTTGTTTTTTGGGACAAGCTGATCTTAGCTATTGGATAACAGAAATCTCACCCAAAACACAATGGAAATGCTTCTGAGAGTCCTGTTGTGTTCTGCAGTGTTGGTTTGGTCATGTAAAACCATGGTTTGTTCTCAGTGCTTCTCTTTGAGGAAGGTGAGAGTGCTTAGGGATTCATTTGTGCATTCTGTCCTTAGGTCATGGCTGGAACTTCCTGCAGTTCCAGCAGCACTGCTGACTGCAGGAGCATTACTTAGTGCTCTTTGCTTGCCTCTTCACTCTCAGCAGAGCAAGGAGCATGAAATACTTGCACTGCCTCTGCTGTTGCTGCTGATCCCCAGCTGAACTCTCTCCCATACTTTGGGATGCCCTAGTACAGCCTGGATGTCTGCTCCCAGCTATATTTATCATCATACTTTGTTTGCATTTGTGTTTGTGCTCATTGTGCCTTGTTTGTTCTGCTGCATTTCTTTTCTTTCCTTCTCTTGTAAGTTGTGCAGGATTGATTTGCAGTCCAACCAAAACAGAAATGCAGGCAGGTATTTTGCATGGAAACAAGTTGCCCCAATGCAATTCCAGCATGTTTTGTTAGGGCAATTTAAATGAGATGTTTTATTGCTACAAAATCAGTATTGCTGTGTTCTCTTCCAGTTCTGATAGTCCTGGATGAATGTAGGAGATCATCTGCACATTTAGAGTCATTGCAGGAGCAGTAAATCTATATGCAAATTTAATATTCCACTGTACCACAGTACTGAACATGAGAAACTTTACCAGTGTAGCATGGTTTATACTGAGTTGCTAGCAGAAGAAAGATTTTGGAATTCCTGATGAGGATGTATGATCTCAGAGTCAAAAGCCCAGAAACCAAGTAAAGATACTTTGCAAAGGGAGCAAACAGGAAGTGGGACAGACAGAAACATCTTTTTTCTTGTCTCATTCCCAGCAGAAAACACGAGCAGGAGCTTCTACTTTAGCACCTGCTTCTGACTTCCTCCTCCAGGGACAGGCCTGGTTATTTTTGTAACTGTGCTCGGTTTTTTGGTGTTGTTTTTTTTTCTTCTCTGGGTTTGCAGAGTTAATGAATTCTCTGAAGCTGCCCTGAAACAACTTCCTTTACTGAGTGAATGTTAAACTTTACTGCCCAGCAGGAGCAGATTTACCCAGGTTTGGGGTTTGTTTCAGGGTTGGTTTGGGTTTTTTTGTTGCAGAAATAGGTTATCATTTGTCATTTGAGTGACTGTACTACTTTGTGTGTGAACACAAAGGAGTGTGAGGATAGCTCAAAGTGATTTTATCTTCCTTAGGAGTTACAAGCTTTACTGAAAGATTTGTAGAGAAATAGGCTTAGAGGAAAAGATGGTTAAAAATAATGCAAGATCAAACAGATAGGAGTGACAGGGATGGGAACAGAGTTCAGCAATGCTTCTGTCTCTCACCCTGTGTGCAGAACATCAAAACTGGGGAAGAGATCTAAACTTAAACTTGCTTCAGTCATGCTGCCCCTAAAATTAAAATTAACCAGGAGCAGCTCTCTGATCCATGTCAATCCCATGTCTTTGAGCAGGCTCTGGGCTTGAGGCAGCCTGGAGAGACAGAGAAACTAAAATTGCTTCCTTTGGCCTGAGCATAGAATGTTTGTGCTTAGTTTGGTGAAAACCTTTCCTTAGAGTGAGGCCTGAGGACATTGTTACATAGTGTAATTAAATGCTGTTATTTAAATTATCATATAGAATTTAAAGCCTTAGGAAATACTTGCATAGTGTTTTGGAATGAGGCAAAAATGTACTTAATATGTTTACCAGCGAATGCAGTTAATTCAAGATTAAATACTGTGTCTAAGTGGAAAAAAAGTGGAAAAAGAACTTGTGATGCAGCTTTGCAGAGGATTCTTGTTTATGTGTAAGACAGTAACACACAGAGGTTACAACATTTAACATTCCTTCTGCTGTCAGCTGAGGTTTGATATTGGTTGTGGATTCCCTTATGCCACACTGATTTCATGCAGTGTAGGTGACATGAGGCCAGGTCTGGCCCTTCCATTCTGCTCCTTGTTCCCCAGCTGTGTACAGGACACCTTGCTTTTCTTCTCACTTCCTTCCCTCTCCTCCTCTCTCTGCTTGAGAGTAGCTCACCTCCATCCCCAGACTGTTGGATCTGGTTTGGGAGGTGAATCTGTTAGTGTGATTTATTTCCTTTCACCTCAGCTTTCTTTTTACCATGTCCTGCTTTGTGGGGTTTCATCGATCATTTCCTCAATTGCCTTTTGAGAAAGGAGCAGAAATAAACACCTCAATACTCCAGTTGGGCTTTTATCCCTTATCCTCCTTATTCCTCTTTTTTGGTTCAAATTATTAACTAAGGGATTTTTATAGACCCATTAAGCAGCTCTGTTTTAGGACTTTTTGCCAGACCAGGGTCCTGAGACAAGTCTGAACTATTCCAGCCACCATGCTTGTGTGAACACATTTAATTAAAAGCTTGGAATTCACATTGCCTCCCTTTCCCAGCAAAGTGGATTTTATGACTTTCAGGAGCACAAACATGTAAAAGGTGTCAATTCCAGAGTTCTTGTCAGGAAGACCTGGTTAAAGCATAACTAATTGGGACTTTTTACTCTTTGTTGGTAATAATGGGAAGATAAAGAAAAATAAAAAGAGGTCAGAAAAATAGATTTTTACAAGATGACTTCATATGCCTTTTTTCTAGGAGAAAATTACTAGTAGAATATGTAAAATACAAGTAATTTATTATCAGACATATTTACAGAGTTCTTTGAGTTTCTTTTTGATAGTAATCTAGATTTCTTCCTCATAGTTTGTATTTAAATAGGATGTTTCAGTCACAGCATTTCATATGTTCATTTTTTCTGTGTATGAGAGACTTTAAACTGGTGATAAATTATGTGGGAGGATAATTGATGTTAAAAAGGGAGAAGATTATGTATTTTAGAGGTGATCTACCAGAAAGTGCCTATCCTTACTCTTTATGATAGCTAAACTAGACTGAACATTCTGAAATTTGAGTTATATTATGTTTTATAATATTAGCCTTGAAAATGTTAGGATTCTCAAATTTGATGATTCCCTACTCATGCCAGGACATGTCTGTCATCTTCTGCTGTATTATCTCTGTTGTTGAGATACTTGACACAAAATTCTGCACAAAACAATTATACTTGTATTGTGTTCCTATGCCAGTTCATTTGGCATCTGGTGTTTCTTGTCTCTTTTGTGATATTTCAGTGCTCCTCATTGCCTGGGGAACAGGAGATGATGTTTTCTGCATGTGCAGAAGTTACAGTGGCATCAAGGATCCAGATCCAGTCATTATCACAATAATTGAGGAAAAGCACCTATTTACTACAAGTTAGATTTTTGTTTTTACAGCTTTTTAAGTCAGCTGTGGCAAAATACTTGATAGCTTCACTAGGGAAAAAAACTACCAGTGGCTTTCTGTAAATAATTGAACTCAGTTAATGGTATGATAGTAGGGGAAGTTCTATACTAAAATACTGCATTGTTTGTCTGTGTTGCTTAAACTTATTGAATATTCAGATTGTTTGTTGCATGGTATGGTTTCCTCATTCATTTGTTTAATATAGAGATTAAGTAATGTTTGCTGATACCAGTGATTAATTTAGCATGATAAAATTAAGGTGTTCACAATGTCAGGTACCAGGAGGCATATTTTTTTGTATTGCCAAAGCATCAATTTTAAACAGTAGTAAGAGTGATCTAACTAAACTAAACTGACACAAATATTTACAAAAAAGCTTGAATAAAAGAAATTTAAACTACTTAGTTGGGTTTTTTTGGGCAGTGACCTGATATCTAGCTGGTCATTGCTGCATGATGTTTTATTAGATTCCAATTGTTAGCAAACAATATTTGTGAAAGCTTGTGGGAGGAAATATGGTGTAAGAGTTTGGATTCTTGCTGGTGGAATTACTGGAATTCTTTACACATCTGTAATCAGCCTTAACTGATATAGTTTGGTAGTTTATCCAGCTCTTGAGTTTTATAATCCAGAACAAAAAACTAGCTTAGTGTGGGAATAGCCAGTGAGCATGGACTGTACTGGTTTGGGCAAGTTCTGTTGCTGCAGAAATGAGCTGATGTGAAACTGGATGGGTATAATCAGATATCTTCTGAAAGCAACTGAGATGCTTGCAACATGAGGCAGAGCAGCTGTCAAAAATGTTCTTGTGCAAATGTGGTTATCTTTATTTTTGGACTAACCAGCATTTTGTCTTCACAGCAGCTACACTTCTGAATGGAAGTGGCTTGCAGACAGAGCTAGGATTGGCAGCCGTTGGACGTGGCTTCAAGGGCAGATCTCAGAGCTAGAATACAAAATCCAGCAACTAACTGACCTCCACAGGCAGATCCGTGCCACCAAGGTATTGTCTGCAAGCTCAGAAATGGGCTTTTCAATCATCTTTGGACAGTGGTTCTTGTCTTATTTATGTCTTTGGTTCCTTCTTGCTGTTCTTTTTTTTTTTTTTTTCCCTAGACTCCTTGTGTCTATGCAGGCTCCCACCTGCAGAGTTTAATGGGAAAGACATCAGGAGCTAAAATATGGCACCAATATAGGACTGTGATTTGGGAACTTTTACCTTTTTGTGCCTGTACAGTGATTTTGTTAGTGGCTTTCAGGGCCCAGCACACAGTACTGTATTTATCACTGTTTTTTCCCTCTGCAGGAGAGGTGAGATTGCCTTCTCAGGTGGGATGGTCATTTATTTGTTTTTGTGCTGTGGGCTTTCAGGGTGGGATTTTTGTTACTTGCAGTGCATGTTTATTCTGAGGATTAGATGGTTAATGTTTGTACAGCACTTTGAACAGGTCAAAGATTAATAATTACTAAAATTCCAATGTGTGTCATTCATGTACTAGTTTTTGTAAATTGAGCTGCCTAGTCAGTGGGAAAGTGACATTCCTAAACCATTAGTAATCTAGCTATCAATTTAATGGGTTCCTCAGGTCATTCTGACATAAAAGAAGCCAAACCTGTGTGAGGTGGTTTGATAGTGAGGGGTTTTAGAGCAGGGCTCTCTGTCTCTCCATCAGTGAGCCTCATGTGGGTTCTCTGGTGTGTCTTGGGATCAGAGAAACACAACTGAGAGGAGCAAGGAGATGCTTCAGACTTTATGTGTTGGAACATGAGACTTAGAGGGAGTTTAAAAGGAGGGGAAAATCACCTCAGAGAGCATTTCCCTCTGAACAAATAAAGAAGAATTATTCCTGCTTCTTTTTGCCCTCAGAGCCCTTCCTTTCATATCCAGCTTGTCCCCAGTCAGATTTTTCTTTACAAAGAAATGAAGAGCCTTTGTTTAGGGGTCTGTGTAAGGAGATTCTATATTTTGGTGAAGGGTAAGAATGCCCATGGTTTGGTGTTGCCCTAAATACCAGATACATACACAGTCTTAACACCCAAAAGCTGTCAGCCTTTGTGATGCCATAGGTCAGATGAGCTGCAGGAGATTGAGAAATAAACATCAGAGAAGTAAGAGGAAAAACATGATTTTAGTCACACATTTTCTTTAGGTGGTATGTTAGTTTGGAGCCAAATCATCTTCCTGGTGGAGATTTTCAGTGACATTCCTTTCTGAAGCTCCATGTCCATTTTCCCAGCTGTGGTATTTAGTGTTTGGCACTGTGTCCCATAGGGAAGCAAGCACCTTTTATCTTCAGATGGGATTTTTGTTTGTGTACATGTTTATAGTACACCAGTGCAGCAGCTACAGAAGGACATGTGGGCTGATAGAAGAGCTCTTTGTTTTCATGTAGTGGCTGCAAAGGAATTACACAATATCATTAGAATTTGTATGCTATTTAATGCTTTCAGAGTGGTTTTATGTGCTTTGAGTGGAAAAAAATGTGATTCATAGAAGGGAACAACAATTTCAAGCAAAAGGCCTCTCCTTGAGCACCAAAATGCAATAGGAGGGGACATGAGTAACTTGTGGGCTGTTTCCTGGCCTACTACAGTGTGTCTTCTCCATCTCTACAGACACAGAAGTAGCACCTCTGGGTCTTTGAGAATCCTTTCATTAAAAAAAAATAATCCATATCTGTAGAAGAAAACAATTCCATCTGGGGAGGAAGGGAGTCATTGCCAAAACCTACTGATTGTAACCCATTTCTTGTAATATAGCCTGAATTAGTCTTCTAATTCTTTACTCTTCTCTTTTCCTCTGTGCCTTTTCCATCTCTCCCCATCCATACCCTCTATCAGTTTCCCTCTTCCTTTTCTGCTTTCCTTTTTCCATGCTTGGTAAACAAGTTTCTAAAACTACAAAAAATAAAATTCCATTGGGAGCATGTGTGTGTGTATGTCCCTCTTTTCAACACTTTTAATTTGTGTCTTCCCATTCCTCTGACCTCAGAATTTTGGTTTTAGACCTTTTAGACTCTCTGTGGTTATGACCTACAATCCTTTTACTAAAAATACCTAAAGATTCTGAGTTCTAAAGGAGTTTAAAGCTGTTGAAGTAACTTGGACTCCTGTTGTGGCACACAAAAAATTATTTCTCTACTTGAATTTCCTTGAATGTACTGCCCATAGCATTGTGCTGGTCTGGATTTGTGTCCATCTGCTATAAATGGAAAAGTGCAGGTGATGATCTATGTGGAAAATCCAGCACTGACTTGAAGGACATTCAGAATCTTTGTGCCTTTTTAGGCATTAAACAAAATTTTTGAGCACCTTTGTTTATTTTTAGAGAATGTCTTTATTCTCAGTTTGAATTTATAATTCAAAAAATGGAATAAGTTAGGCACAGTGAGAGCAAGATAATTTCACTTGGTTAAAGAAATAGCAGCATGGCTTCCTTGTGTTCACATTATGGCATTCTTCCTTGTCCTTTGGTTGGGTGGAATATTCTCATTAGAAAGACAAATTTGAGGCAGAATTATAATGATCCCATTCTTTTAATATCTGCTTTCTATTTGAGTTACAGTTGGTACTTTAAAAGCAAATGAGTTTTTTCCCTTTCTCTTTGAAAAGAGCCTGGAGAGGTTTGATAGCTGTTTCTGGTATTAAATTTATTTGCTCAAGATAATGACAAACCAAGGAACTATTTGAGGACTGGTTTGACTATCACAATGTTATTTTTGCTTTAATTTTGTTTAACATTTTATCTTTTTAAACCAACTGATACATTACCTAGGATTATACTAGAGACTTCCATTTTTCTAATCTGTCATGTGGAAAACACAATAGGGGTATTATTTTTCTAGTTCCATTTAGGAAACTCTGTTATTTCCCTACCATATAAAGTTATATTTATCTTATTAGGTGGTGCTTTAGATGGTACACCACATTTGTGAAAATGGTCTTGAAAAGTAGTGACAGTGCTGAAATATTTAGGATAGTTATTTTTAATTATGAAACACTAAAAGTGCTCACCTTAAAAAAATCAGTTATTAAATTTTAAAATGCTTGTGTTTAGAATTGTGTCATTTTTACTACATAAAAATAACAGCCTTGATGTTTTTCATAGAACATGGATAGGAATAAGAGAAATAGAGCACTACAGAATGTCTCCAGCAGAGTTTATTGGCTGCAAAGACTAAAACCAAGTTCAAATCAAAGGGTGATTATTTTTTAGAGAAAAACCTCCTCTTAAATCAGCAGGCAAATTATTGTATAATATTCTAATAAGTATGAATCTCTGATTTGAATTTTGGCACAGATGTTTAAGCAGTGGTATAACACTGGAGGGATTGCTGTTACAAGGAGTAGCATAATTGATGCAGGTTTTTTTTTAATGCCTGTTATTTCCATATTTTAGCTATGAAGTGTATTTAAAATCTAGCTAAGTGCTCGAAAATCATCAGGAGGATGAATGTGCCAGGTTTGACTGCCCCTTAAAAATGATTTAGGAGGCTTAATCTGTTGTCAACCAACCGTGTTCAATTGCTGTTGTCTAGGGGATGGTGGTCTTAGAAGAATTCCCATTTCCAAAAGACATTTTGAAGAAGCAGATCCAATTGACAGAGCAAGAAGCTTTATTAAACGCCACAGGGAATTGCCAAGCTGCCATTGAGAGCCAGGATTCTCTGCCAGAGCATGACTTTGAAATGTCACCCAGCAGTCCCACTCTGCTTTTACGAAACATAGAAAAACAGGTAAAGTAAAACAAAACTCAGCTGGCACTTCAAACAGGGGGTTGGAAACTTGACTGGGAATAAAAACCAATTTTAGATGTAGCTAGAATCTGTTTGTTTAGTCTTTTAACTTGTGTGCTCACAACAAGGTCTGCAGAGAGAGCAAAAGATGTTCAAGACTACTTATAAAAGAGTGCAAACATCCAAACTAAGGAGAGTTAAGAAGAGGCCCCATCAACCTTGAGGCTGAAACAAACAAAAATACTAAATCTGGGTTGCAAACAGCACATTACAACTACATGACTGAAAAACTACACAGGCTCATAAAATTGATAAGGCATTATAATCCATATATGTCTCTTATACTTTTAAAGTAAACTCAGAATTTTCAGAGGTATGCATGTCCTTGGGGTACAGTGCTGAAATAAATCATACCAACTTTACAACTTTTACAAGTTGGGGAGTTTTTCTTTCCACATCAGTGATGCCAAATGATTGACTTCAGAAATAGGGAGGTTCCATGGTGATGACTCCCAAAAAGAAAGATATTTTGCAGTCCTGGGATTGGATGGTGATTAATTGAAGGGTTTAAATAACTACTCTGTACAGCAAGTTTACAAATTAACCTTTTATTTCTGATGTGTCTGTGTTACCACATTGTTTCCCTCCAAGGGACACAGAACAGCCTCTAAGAACCATCCACAAACCTGCTCTTGCCTTATAGTCAGGTCAGTGCAGAGTTTCCACATTGTTGTTTCAGGAAAAGCTTTATGTGAGATGGAAGAGAACAACTGACAGCAGAGATATATTGCACTTGAAATTAAAAAAAAAAAAGCTCCAGCAGAATAAAATTGCTACAATTGTTCATCTGCCTTTTCAAACATTGTGGGACTCTGGTTTGGAGCTGAAGAATTCCAGGTGCTTACTGGGTACAGTGGTTGTGAGCAGAGTTTTGCTTTGCAGTGTGCAAAATGGCTGTTTCCATGGTTAATTCCAGGAAATACTATGTAGAATTCAACAAGTTTTTCTTTTTCTTGAAAGTACATAAAGGATGTGGTAGAATCACATTGCTGAAGGGGATACTGGAAATTTGTTGTAAAGAATGAATTTATGCAGTTTGTATAAAACAAAGCCACTTTGGGGCATTAATTTGTTGCTCTGTTGCTCTACATAAACTCCTGGTCATAAACACATTTTTAAAAAGGGGTATAAGTAACAGCATTAAATACTAGTGCCTATTCCTGAATCTCTGTGCCAATTTCCTTATTTGATAGTCATACCTTCCTGTTCTTAAAATGCTTCCCCTGGTTGATAAATCTTATCCACCATGGCAGGAGTGAAGAAGCAGTGAAACAGGAACTTTATATGCTCAGGGCTGGCAATTACACAAGGTAACCCAAAGAGCATTTTTAGAATGTGATGAATGGCCCCTCTTTTAAATGGTAGCTTGGAGAATTAAAGACTTTTCAATTAAAGACAATTCAAAGGATAGTGATCTGCTGGTCCCACAAATAGCCACAAATTTGGTCCAAGGGGTGCAAGAACTTTGATGATCTGAAAATTACATGGAAGTAAACTAACATATCTCACACAACACTTTGGATTTCTTTCCTTTTACACCACTAAAAACCTTGGGGTTTGATTGCCTTTTTGACTACCAGTTCTGTTCTTAACTCTGAAAGTCTGAGTTTCCTGTTCAGTTTTAGGATCAGCAATGCTGCAGCCTGAAGAACATCTACAGATATTCCCACAGAATTCCTCAGTCTGGTGTTCAAGTATTCCTTTGTTAAAAATAAGGAATTTTACTTGTGAACCAAAAGAAAATCATGTAGAATAAAAGTGACTAAGGCTGGCAATTTTTATTAATACTGTTTCAAGTTCTTTTCATAGCTACATGTACATTTTTCTTTGTGTTTTGAAAGTCTGCCTATTTTTTTAATACTCATATATTCAGTAGAGACTACTTATTGCAGAATGAATTCTGCTGAGATTTTTAAATCAATCTGGTAACTATTTTATTGGCATCTTATTTGCTTTGCCCAGTTATTTTATAAAAGACTTGCTATATCTGTGCTATAATATCCATCATAGAATTTTTTGTTCTGATGTGAAATTTTTACCTGACTACATCACCTAAATGTTAACAGAAAATATGTGAGTTGTAATAAAACAAACAAACAAAAATTCTTCCTCTTTCTGCATAAATGTAAATGGAAAATCAAAATGTAAGGAGAACTTACTAGATAAACTCCAGCAATTCATGTTTAAAACATTCTTAGTTCTGAATGAATATCCAGCAAAGTAATGCAAAAGGTTGGTTTTTTTTTAAAGTATGCCATTTCAGATACATTTAATTTCTGTTCAGTGTGCAGAACACAGTTTTCTCTAAGCAAACTACATTTATTGTGAGAATAGCCTTTAAGGTCTGACATTTAAAACAAAAAATCATTGTGAAATGCTTTTGGAGTCAGTCCACAATTCATTGCTTTGGAAGGAGTAATTCTTAGTTTTAACAAATTGGCTACATTAGTTTCATTTGTTTTGGGTCAGTTTTGAAAGTCAGGTTTTTTTGCAGAACAGGGTGGCAGGGTGGTTCCTCTTGTTGCTGTTTTTGAGGATACCAAAGATCTTCCCCATTCTGTCTGTCATTACAATAATCCTCAAGTAGTTAGTTACACTTCCTTTTATAAAAACACCTTTGTCAAGCTGTAATAAGCAATGAAGAGGATTCTTTTAAGAACAAAAATACTTGGAGTGAACAAAATGTACAGTGAAAAGACAGTTGACCTTTTTTTCCCCCTGTTGAAATGTTTGTCAAATGGCCAGTTAGCAGCTCTGGCTGCAGCTGTTGTAATATCAGCTGTAAAGTGTTCTGGTTTCTTTTTTTCCTTTTTTTAAAGACCTTTGGTTACAATACTGAGGTCACTGATGTCTTCAGGGTACTACTTCAAGTGTATAAACAATGCTCAGGGTTGTGGTGGTGTTTTGTTGGTCTTTTATGTGGGTTTTGGTAGGGTTGAACATAATAATTGTGAAAGAAAACCATGCCACCGTGGTTATTCACAGGAAGAAACTAAATTATTCCATGATGTACAGGACTGAAATTCTAAGCAGGAAAACAAGAACCCAGGACCTTTGAGCTGTTGAGTCTGGATAAGTCTGACTACCTTTACTTTTAATTTTTTTTCCAGAGTGCACAACTAAGTGAAATCATCAGCAGCCTTATTGCTCCACTCAATCTGTCTCCAGCTTCTTCATCTCTTTCATCCAAGACCTGCAGACACAGACAGCTGGTCAATGGTATCTCCTTCAGGTGGGTGACAGGGTGGTAGTTTGGGGCTTTTTTGTGAATGACTTTTGGTAAAGTTATCTCTATGGAACTAATAACCATTACAATATTAAACAAGAAAAGAAGAGCTGCTTTTTGCAGGCTTGAAGAGAAGTCTTGATTGTAAGGTTGAAAATAGTAGGGTTTTGTGTTGTTCCTAAAGATATCATAAATGTGTAGTCACTATAACTATTTAACTATTATTGGAGGATGAATCTGTGAAGTAGTGAAAGAATACAGGAACACATTTATTGTGATTGTTTGAGACTTAATGCATTCTGTCATAACAAGTGCAGCTTTATTTCTGGAAAACTGACAGACTAGATTAGTAGAATACATAAGCAATGTCACGTGTCTCAGCAGGGGTCAGTGTCAGGGTGGTAACTTCATTAATCTTAAGCAGATCAATCTTCAATAAAAGGCCAAATTTATCTTTGCCACCCACATTTTCAGGAATTTGCAGATACTATTTTCCATTCAAGGTGTTTTGTTCTGGATGGACCTACCTTTCAGGATGACTATAGGTTGAAATTAATATTTTAGAAAAATGTTTCTCAGTGCTAGTCCATACTGCTAGGTAATTCTCTCTTTTATTCAAAGATTTTAAGTACAGTACAAGCTGTAATAAGTATTAGTTTCAAAACAACATTAAGGTAATTGAATACAGTTAAAAAAAGATCTAGGTGTGTTGGATATTTCTCCTGAGATACTTGTAATGTGATTTTTGAGGATGCTGTTGATTAAGATCAGGTGGATGAAGAAACTGTTTCCAAGCAGAGCTGGGGTGTTTATGGCAGAGTGTGCAGCAGAACACAATTCCCTGGCTCCTGACTCCAAGGAGAGCTGGCCACACCGTCTGTTCCAGCTTTGCTGCAGAGGCTGGAGCCTCCCACAAGGAGATTATAGTGAGCAGCTTGGATGGGCAGCTCCTTTAGCTGCCTTCTGTTCCACAGTGATTGTGTGATTCTGCCCTAAATTTAAGGATGAAGGAGTCCTGGCTTGTGGCATCCCTGCTCCTGATGTTTACAGATGATGTAGGAGAGAATCAGAAGGTTCCTCTCAGATGTGGACTAAAAATAGCCCTGAAATAGGAGTTGCTCATAGAGTTGGATGTGTGGAAGAAGAGAGTCATTTAGCCTCTGTCTTGAGTCTGACTTTTTCATGAGATATATGAGGAAGGATTCCTGCTTTTCAAAATATTTTTAGGAGTGTAGGAAGTTAACTTCATGATGAGAGACTCTAATGATGTAACTTCAAGCCAATTCTCTTCTTATTTATTAGTCCAAAGTTAGTCTTTCCATTTCATGAGTAACACACTGTTTGTTCATGGACCACTCTCTAAGGTTGGTTGTTTTCTAATGACCTAAAAAAGTCCAAAAAACATGTTAGGACTTTGAAGATTTTCTCAGTGCCATAGCTCTAAACTGGAGTTTGGCAAGGTAGATGTTGGAAGGGACTCTGAGAGGTTTTAGGGCTTTCTAGATGCTGTCCTAAACATGAGTTAAACAGTTAATTTAAATTTTTTACTGTTCATGAAGTGTTTTGAAATCTGCCAATAAATATTGTTCATTAAAAATGCATAAAATAGAGTGGTTATCATGAGAATTCTGCAGAGAAATTCACTGCCTCCTACTTCTGGAGGTTTTTTTGAATGTGTTTCAGGTTTTTGGTGGTATTTTGTTGTTGTAGTAGCAGTGTGTTCAATTAATTGAATTAACTTATTAGTTAATAATTAAATTGCTGCAGTTAACTTAATTCTTATCTGCTTTTCCCCTTGCTTTTTCTAGAGTTCATTCTGACTGTACTCAGTGTTTCAGAAAGCAGAAATCAAAACCAAATGAAAAATAAGGGGATTCTTTTCTTTTTGAGAGGGGGAAAAACCAGATGATAGCAATTTTCACTTAAGTAAGCTCTTGAAATTAGTTGTAGGCTGTTGATGTGAAAACCACAAGTTTCCATTTTAAAGTAGGTTTAAACATGAGATGCTCTGGGGTTGGTAATTGTGGGGTTGCAGTACAGTTGTTACTGGGCTGTTCACAGAGGAAGTGGAGGTGCTTGGACAGTTCCTGGTTGATTAAATGTGGGTAACCTTGAATTGCCATCTGTCAAGGCCTAATTACATTAGTGCCTTCTTTTTTTGTGTGTTCTTTTCCTTGCTCAGTTGAATCTAGGTGCCAAGATTCAAAAACAAATAATACAAATTTGTTTTTAAAGCAAAGCATTGCATGAAGGTAAATGCTCACAGAAGCAGTTCCCTAAGTGATACCCACTTTCTTATGAAGGGGGAGGAAGGAAAAAATTTAATTCTTCAGGACAAATAGTGCCTGTCTGATGGCTTGCTGTGCAGGTTAGGAACAAGAAAGGCAAACCTATGAGCTTTGAAAGGAGCATTCTAGCAAATGTATGACTTTCACATCTGGCTGTGGTTCATTTTGCTCTTCTGTAGAATCACATGTTGAAAATAACTCAGACTAAAAATCAGAGCTTCATTGGGAAACCTTTTACAGAAGAGGCAGGAAAACCCCCCTGCCATGTACTGGAGCTCCAGGCCACAAGAGGAGATCTCTTCATGTGAAACTGGAGTGGTGCAATGCTGCAAGGCACAGGAGGGCAAAGACAGCAGATGTCACAGACTGCAGGGAAATTACCCAGGGCCTTGGCAGACCACCAGAACAAAGGCAGGAATCACAGAAGTTGAGGAGCCAGGCTGAGGAGCTTTCTGTTCTAATTTATCTAAGTTGTCTCTCACTTAAGGAACAGATATGTGGAAATCCACAAGTTGAGCTTGGGACCATCTGACTTAGAAAATGTTTCTGAGAATTCAGAGAGAGTATTTTAAGAAATCTTTTCCATGGACTGTAAACCTTGAAAATGCAGTGTTAACATTAAGAATGTCATGCCTCAGTATTTTGGGCTTTTTCTTGGCACTTAGTGGTATGTTCCTCTAAATGCTTTGTACAATCCTTCTGTTAATTAGGATGTTGTTTTCATGTGTCTGTGTTGCTTATTGGATTATATTGCTGTGTCAGGAAGACAGCTCAAATTCAAGCCTGTAAATCCTTGTTACCACTCCAACACAGCATGGGATGTGTTTAATCACACTTCCATTACAAGCCTTTTCATTTAATAAAAATGTACTGGTAAAAGAACACCACCTGTCAAAAAAGATTTATAAGTGGCCTTGTAATAAATTCATTTTCATGATCTATTGTGTCACAACTTTACTAATAAAACTGTGACTTGTCATAGGACAAAATAATCATTTGTGCAGATAGATGACCTGTTATGAACCAAGGCCAAAATACCTTGGGTTGTTGCACTGCTCAGACAGTCTAGAGCTGTGGTCAAGGTCTTCAGTATTGTAAAAATAAAAGCACTCTGGAGGGCTTTTTGCAAGCCTTCAGCTTTGCAGGCAGATGTTGATATAAATCAAATATAAATAAGATCAGGAATACCTATAGCAAGGAAGTTCATTCATTCCATTGAGTCATTCCCACCCCAATGGGAGAGTGTTTTAAATTCTTGCTTTGTGGTGTTGCCTGTTCTGGTCACCAGCCAGGCTGTAGGTTGGTGAGAATGGTGTGAGGTTGTTCTACACGTATAAATGCAGGGGCTTACACAGCTTTTGGCCACATCTTTGTGCTTGATTTTGACTATCTACATTTGAAGTTGTAGAGTTCCTAATTTTGATACAAATGCTTCACAGTGAGTTGCAACCCTCTGCTGAATGATCACTGGTCTGTAAAGCTTTACTTAGGTTTCAGTTCTTGAACAAAACCAAAAAATCTTGAAAGTATTAGGACAGCACTCTGGGTCTCCTTTACATTAGCATGACTGCTGTCTTGAATAGAGCATCAGTATGAAGGGAAATATTGATTGTAACTTGAAACTCATATGTGTAAAAAATATTAGAGAGTTCTTGAATTTGTATAAAACAAAACTTGATGTATGCCTGAGGACTTAACTTCATTTTGACATTTGTTTCTGTGAGCACAAAGGTGAAGAACAATGATAAACTCCGATTCCTGACCTGACATGAAAGTAATTAAGTAGCAAACAAAGCACATACACAATTGTCTGAAACAGCATACTAAAACCTTGTGTTGTTTATAAGAGTCTCTTAGAATTAGATAGCTAATGCTAATCTGTGTGTGAAATCTTGGCCTGTGCATGTGGTGCATATCTGACATTTTGTATTTCCTCTCCTCATTATTTATGAAACTGCAGAGCTTCAGACAATAGAGAGGTGTCCTCTGCAGGCAGCTGGCTGCTTGACCATCAGCACATCAAGAAAAGAAGAAGAGACAGGACAAGGCTCAGGTCTGTGTCTGTGACTAACATGAGCACATCTGCCCGGACAAGGCCCCTGCACAGCTTCCAGAAGAGGAAACTCTACAGAATGCACAGTGCCTGTCACTGGAATCAGCAGGTAGGTTCTTGCCTCTCTGTTTGGAGAGAAAACCAAAGAGTCCAGCTGCTGGATCAGCATGTCTTGTCTGCTGTGCCAGAGGAGTGGTGCACGTTGTGCTGCTCATTTGTTGTGTTCAGGGACCATAGAGTGTGTGTGGTGGCAGTGCTGGATGTGTCTACTTAGTTGAACATAAAAATTAAAGATAGCCCAGAGTCCTGCTTATCAAATCAGTGTGTTCTATGATTGTCTTTAAAACCCTTGTACAATCTAAGAGGCAACTTGAGAGTTCTTTTGGAGGCCTGGCTGCTCAGGAGACAGGCTGCAGTGTAAAGTATCTGCCTACTTGTTTTCAGAATATTTGTTTTAGCTACAGGAGAGCTTACACAGCTGGTGGCACATTATTTTCTAGGAAATTGAATTGCAATATCTTAATCTTGTTTCCATTTTTGCTGTTTCTCATTAGTTATATTGCCTTTTTCATGACACAAAGAGTGCTTTAAAACTCCTAGAATTTTCTGTGTTACAGAGAAATTAATATTTTAAAATGGAAAAAACCACATTGTCTTGTGCAGGGCAAGGCTATCTGCTCACATCTGATATTAATAGCATGTTGCTGGTATGAATATATAATGAGTTTAGCTGTGGTGCTTAAAGAAACAGTCTAATTTGGGAGCAGAGACAGTATGAACTCATTCTTCAGAGTGGTGCTTATCCCAGGACGTTTAATTCCTTGATTTTCCTTTGCCTTTTTAAGTGTAGAATTGAGGGAAATCTCTAACTGTCTAGGATTTCCCAAGTGTACCAGTGGTCTGGGGAGCAATTTCCCATGCAGGGATGTTCTGTGCTGATTCAGCATTCTCTGCAAAATGGCAGAGGTGTCCTAGTTTTAGCAAGATACTTTCTTGAAAAACTGGCCAGTTTCTTATTTGTTTAAGTTCCCAGCTTCCTGGCAGTGGGGCTTAAAGATTTGGCAGCCTGCCTGAAAGGTTTGGGCCAGGGGGATGGTGAGTGAGGCTGGGAGCTCTGCCTTCTCCTGGGTGCTTAGCCTTTCCATCTTCCTTGCATTGCCCCAGGAGGCTGTTGTGGACTTGGCCTTAGTGTTTGCCATGCAATCCTGTCACAGAGGTTGGAGACCTCGTGCTGTGGCTCCAGCTGCTTCCTGCAGCTGTGGAGAGAGCTCCTTAGCAAGAGACTCAAGGACTTTCCCTTCCTTTGTCTTAAACATGAAGGGTTTTCACTCCAGATGAAGTTTCTGGATAGCAGGGCTTTCTGGGAGCCTCTTGTCTTGCAGGTTCAAGTATTTTATATTTCTGCAAGCACTGCCTATGTCTCTGTGTTCTGAGAAGTTACCCAGAGCTAGTGACTATCAGTAAAGGCTTGTGATCAGGAACTCCATGTCTGTAGCCTGACAGCAGGAGTTCAAGGCAGAGTTTACATTTTTACCTTCAACCAGATACTCTGCATGCTTGATAGTTTACCTTGACTTGCAGGCTGCAAAGAAAGATTTATAATTAACCTTTGGCTGTAGACTGTGAGCAAAAAGTACATTTTTAGGTTACTAGTTAAGGCTTCAAGTATCAGAGCTGGTGCAACTGTGTGTCTGCTCCATACTCCTGACATCTCTGGTGCCTTATATTAACCCAGTTTCAGTGTCACTGTCCCAAAGACAGTGGGGCAAAACACCCCTGTAGGGAATGCTATTTATGCTTACTGCAGCTCTCAGCTCAAAACTCTGTGTTTAGACTCTGCTGTCCATGTACTTTCCATGGAAAGTTAACCAAGAGGCAATGTGGAGAACTACATCGTGGGCTACAAACAGATTCTGGAGCTCTTGTTCCTTGAGAAAATAAGAAATTATGGCAGCAATTGAGTTGTCAGCTTCAGTCATCATGCAAGTGCCAAACTCAGTTAAGTTTTAAAAAATAAGGCAAATCAGGGACCAAAGCCTCTCACACAGTGTTGGTTAAAAACAAAGGATCAGGGATTCTGCTAAGGAAATAAGTGATAAAATTAGACTGGACATTTCCATCACATTCTGACAACCAAACCTAAATCAGCATCAAGGTTTTAAATTAAGAGTCATCAGCAGTGTATCATTCATTCAACAAATTTTACTCTAACAGGCCCTGTCACTTTCTTAGTCCTGCCCTTGCTACACTTGGTCACACAGCTGTTGATGGGATTGCTCATCCTGTAATGAAAGAGCCCTGGCCATCAGCCCAGGCTGCCTTCTGGATTAGGCAGATGTTTAAGGGCAAGGATGCAAAATGGGGAATGGTTTCTGGGATTGATATCTAGTTTTCTCTGAAAATGCATTTATATTCCACAGAGTAATCCAACAAATTTCCTCTGGTCTTTCACAAAAAAAAATGAGTAACTTCTTAGCATGTAGGAAATAGTTGGATTTTTAATGTAACATTAGTGTGCTTTCTCTAGCAAGTGCCTCTCCCATATTTCCTCAAATTTAACATGTTTATATAACCCCTGGTACCACAATCTGTGAGGACCCCCATTTCTTTAACATCACTGGCCTGAAAACAAGCTGTGAGTCTTGCAGCAGATGTGGAACTAACAAATTCCAGCTTGCCAAAATCAGAGGAGCAAACTAAATCTCCTGAATATTGCAGCTCCTGGTGGTGCCTGGTTTGAACAGCCAGTGAGCAGTGCCTGGCAGTGCTGAGGGGAGATTTGCTCTGCAGAGTAATTTGAGCAAGATGGTGACTAAAGAATTATGAGCAGAGAATCCCAGCAAAGTGCAGACCTCTCTATGTGTGGAACATTAAGAAATGCTGGGATAGCTTTGAGGAATTTTCAACTGGGATTTCATTGCAATGACTGCTTGTACCCTTTGTGCATCTGAATGACATTCAGAGTGTCATCCCTCACATCTCTTCAGATTCATTTGGGAAGCTCATTCTCCCCCCTCACCCCCCTAACATCCATGTTAGGAAAAGTAAAGTATGAAACTGAACTGCTCTGCCATCTGTTAGTTCATAAGGTCACTGGGAAGGCAGCCACATTTTTTCTCTTATCTCCTGCCATGCCACATACATTTACAATGAGTGTGTGTGACCTAGAAGCCTCCCATTGCCTGTGGAGAGATGCCCTGTATTGTCCTCTGCTGTTTCTTTTCTGAGAAGGACTACACCTTCCCCTGCTGTGCTGGTTAAATGGTGCTTACACAGGGTAGTATCTAAAAGAAAATACAGAAGTTGTGAAACTCTAGAAGACCTTCCAGACTGCAAGATAGACTGCAGATAAATAAAACAGGATGCAGGGTGTTTGGTTTATCTGCCACTATCCAATATCCTCAGGAACTTGAAACAGCCTTTGGGGCCAAATCCATTTGTCCCCTAATTTAGAATGACTAAGTACCACAAGATGATCTCTGAGTCATCATTTGGCCCTGGAATCTGTTTTGTGTCTTTCTTCTTTATCTAAACAGCTTCGTGAGAGCTTAAGCCATTTCTTGCTTGTGAGTCATGCACAACAAACCCTGGGATTGCAATCTGTGCTTCAGTCTAGAGGACAGGATTGTAGGGCTGCCTTTTTTCAGCATGATGTTGGAATGAATGAATGATAAAACTTTCATGCAGAGCAGCACAAAGGAGAAAGCTGCAGGTGTGATGTAGTAGGAGGAGACAATGTTTGCAGGTGGGAGTTGGAAGCCTGAGAGTGCTGTGTTCAAAAAGTTGGATCTGCCCCTCCTGTGCATTGTTACAGCTGGCAAGTCACAACCTCTGGGTCATTGTCTCCAATAAAATGTGTGTTATATAGTTTCAATGCTAAGAAAGAAGGCCAACAGTATCTAAACATTAAAACCCAGAAGGTGTGTAAGTAGCAGATTGGTGTCAGGACTGTAAGGCACAAACACCTCTTGAAGCATTTCTCAGTGGGTGATGCATTTATAGCTGCCTTCCTCCCCCACCCCACATTCTCCAGTCTAATGCCTTGTGCTTCTGCAAATGCTTTTCCTATAGTGAGGAAAATTGTAGCTCTGTTAGCTCTGTTCCCTGATATTTTTTTGTCTGCACTCAAAGGAACTAAATTATCTGTGACATACTAAAAGTTTTAAAAGCAGACAAGTGTTGTACTAGTCAGAAACTCTCGGAGAGGTTTGCTTAGCTGACATGTCCTGATGTTTTCTTTTTTGCTATTTTATCTGTGTGACTTGCTGCAGGAGTTTTTTAATAACAAAGATTTTGTTCTGCCAATGTATTTTGTTAGCTTCTCATTTAATATCCTAACAAAGTATATTAATTTCATTTTTTAAAGTCATGTTTTGCCAAGAGATGTCATTGATGCTATGTAGATTTTTAATCTATAAAAAGTTTATATGGCTCTAAGGTAAGAGACAATAGGTCAGTGAGATTGGAGTTCTATTAATTTTGTCCCTGTCTGTTTCTTTGCAGAGTTGTAGATCATGGTGGGGTTTTTTAATCTGAAAATTCTCATTGTAATTGTATTCCACCTGCTGGAGAAAGAGTTGGTTGTGAGGACTGAGGCATATGGAGAAAACAGAATTCAACTTTACAAAGGTGCCAGCGCCCTGAAAGTTGGGAATTGAGGTGCAAAAACTTACATTTTGGATACCACAGGCAAACAGTTGGTGTAATGTTGCCAACTCTTGCAGTTGCATATTGCCACATTTTCTTCTCTGCAGTCTCAACTGGGATTTAAGTAAGAGCAGAATATCTGCTTTCACTTAGTGGTTTGAAAAAAAAAGTGAGTGCTTGTCCAGAAGGCTCCAAAGCAGACAGGAGAAAACTATTTAAATTGCAGGGTATGAGTTTCTTATTTTGATTTAAATCTCATGCTGGTTCTATGATTTCTGTGTTCAGGAGCATTCCCAGTCCATGTCTAGTGCCAGTGGTATTTTTTGTTGATGCCACTTGATAAATACATGTGAATCTTTCCCTAACTCTTGTTCATTTTCAGGTTTTTGGAAAGAGTGTGTATATATATTTATTTTTATAGAATACACATATTGATACACATAATTTGTATTATATCCAGCATGCATAGCCTTTCTCTTATTTGCTAAATAGCAATGCTATTTGCTAGGGGTCTGTACCTGGGAGGAAAGAAGTTGCATTGAGTGGAGTCTACTGGTTGCCATCCTCTTCCTTGGTATCCCTAGATACTGGCTCCACCACCTGCTTCAGCACAGTTTCCTGGCATTGCTGCCTTCTGAAAAAATGTTGTTTTGTTGCCAAGGCTCCTGCAAACTGGTTCAGTGGAAGTGGTGTGGTACCTCTGTGGATATGTCAGTCTTGTGGTCTGGGAAGGAGAATCCCTTGGTTACCAAGTTCGTACATTAAAATAGTAGTTAATAAATTGTTGCTTTAACCCTGGAAGTTAAAAAATAAGGCCTTCTGTTAGTTAAAAAGCAATGAAAACTGAGTGGCAAAAGAAGTTTCTCATCCACATTCAGCTATTCTGAATGTGTGACAAGAATTCTGTCTCTGAGGGAGGGAGGCATGAAGGCAGAAAGGGAGGGGACAAACACCTCTATCTTTGCAAGTCTGATACTGCCAGTAGAACTAGATCATCCTCTGAGGTTTGTGGCAAGCCAGTGAGCCTGTGAATTCTCTTTTTTTTTTTTTTTTTTTTTTTTTTTTTTTTTTTTTTTTTTTTTTTTTTTTTTTTCTTTTTTTTTTTTTTTTTTTTGTCAGAATGAAAATCTTTCATGCTTTCCACAGTCTTTCACTTTTGGTGTAGTGACATTTCTGTCGTGTTTTACTGATCACATCTACTCTTAATTTCTGCATGGTGTTTCTGAGAAGATAGATATTCCTGTGGATGAACAGATCTTTCTTTCTTTTGGTTTAACTGGTCAAAGATTGAGCACTAGCCCTGAATTTTCACTTGATTTTCTAGTTGAACAAAACATCTTTGTATCAGGCTGTAGAAGACAGCATGCACTTCTACAGAGCAGGTGAAAGTCCATTGGCTTTACTGCAGGATTAAAGAAACTACACTCCATGAATGCTTAGGAGAGGTGGGTGATATCTGAGAACAGCAGAAGCTATCAGTCCTTGTAGGTACTGACCAAAAAATCTGAATTTGTGACAAGTTGGATGCTGAGTAAGTTTTCATTAGTGTTTTATGAAACTCTCCATTCTCTTCCTGGAAAAAAATTGGTCTCTGCCATAGGATCTGCCAGTTTGTCTTTATTAAATTTTACATTCTGGGGCAGCCTGCATCCCTGTACCTGACAAGTATGGGAAAGCACATCCATTTAACTTCTATAAAAACTTCAGCACAGGATTAAAAATTATTCAGTGTGTGATGTGTTTGGTGTTTGGTGTTCAAATGTGAGTTGTCAGCCACTCCCAGAGAGGTTCTCTTGAGTCCCATAGTTAAATCTCTGCTACCCATTTACTAAAGAACAGTTTTTAATATTGAGGGAGATAGCTCTTTGATATTGCTGCAAACTCCTAAGAGTGTGTTTGTAGAGAGAATAAGTGCATTTTTCCTTGCCTTTTTGAGCTTAATAAGAGTAATGAGGAGCAGATGTGACAGGTATTCAGCAGAGTGTATTTGAATTAATTTAATTACCTTCCTGGACTCAGACACAGTGGCATAATTGAACTGTGGCTCTCTGTACTGTTACACTTGGGCATGTTTCCAACACTGGTGGGAGTTTTAGTGATCAGTAGCTGAAACCACAGAATGGAAATTCACTTCACAGTTTTTTAAATGGGAGCACAAAACATTTTTCCTCTCAGTTATGTCACACTTCATAGGCTCACACTTTTTCCTCTGCAGAAGGATGGGATGGCCAGTAGAGTTCAGCCTTCTTGACCTTTCAAGAACAGAGCCACGAGCCAATTCTACTTTGTCTAATGCATCAGTCTGTCACAAGCAAGCACAAGAATTATTTTGAGTATCAAAATTAATTGCTCTCTATGTTTTCTGTAACCCAGTAAAACAGTACTAAGGGGGAAAAATCCAAGTTTAAAATTCATAATACTCTAGAGAATTAGAGTCTGTTGGTTGACACCATTCCATTTCATAAGTTTAAACCAGAACTGCTATTTTAGTTCAATATTTAAAGCTTGTACACTCCTCACTTCCTCTTAAACACAGTGAGTTTTCTCTAATACAGTGAATTTTATGTAATATTATCCTTCACATCTGCTTGAGCTCAGGAAACCTGAGGTTTTGTACTTCAGTAATGAAGAAAAATGTTTCAGGAGATGTACAAGGTGATGCAGAGCAAGGGGAAAGGGGAAGATTGATACAAGTTTTGTAATCTCTCTTGCTTTCTGAAGGTTTGGCATCATGGTCAGGTTTGCTGTCACCTAAAAGCTGTGTGCCATGGTGTTCCTGCCATGGCTGAATGGAGATACATGTGGGCTTGTTTTCAGCTGGGTTTTGGTGGATTTTTTTTTGCTGCTGTGTAAAGTTGCAATAATTGACTGCAGTAAAAGGCAATTGGTTTGTAGACTGTTCTATTTAGAATTGGAAGCAGGAAGAGTTTAGTTTTCCAAGAAACAATTCTTTCATTCTATTTCAATAAAAGCTGAATCACTTTCTTTGAGTAAAATGCTTTAATTCCAGTGCTAAGGGCTTCTGAAATTTTTTCATCAAGAGTTTATTAAGTCAGCATTTCTGAGAGACATCATGATTTCACTAATTCAGCATTTTCCTGTGGAAGACTACTCCATCAGAAATTTAAACCAGATTTGGTAGCTAGGAGCACAGACTGACACATTTCTTAGCTTTTTTTCCCCTAGCAGCTTCACAAGCATTTAAATAAAATTTCTCTTCCTTGTATGAAGTTTGTGTTTTCTTTTGGGTTACAAACTGGCATAATGAAAATGTCATTAGGTGTTGATGCCAGAGCATTCAAGACACACATTCAGGCATAAAGTTTTGTAATTCCTACCACAGGCAAGTTGAAGAAAAGAATTCTCCATCTACTGATATTGGCAAATGAATTTTAATATGATTTCAAAATGGATTTTGACTGTGAGGTTGTTTGACCTTGTATCCATGTTTTTTAACTGGGTCAGCTTCAATAATCTGGATGTGTTTGGGGCTAAAGTGAATTAAAGCAAGAAAAAGTGAGTAAGGGCTAAAGGTCTGATGTCAGAATGTCTTGGTCTTATCTGTTTACTTTCTAGGTAGTTTTACTGATCAGTTTTTGGGAATTTCTTTTTAAACAGAGTGAGAGATTTATATACTGTAATATGATTCACCTCTATTAAAAAAAGGACAGGCAGAAGTGGTGCTGTTGCAGCTTAAGGAGTAGAGACTTAGTAAATTACTTCATTTCTAAAACCCAAATATCAACAAGAAATATGCTTTTGTGCATTTTTGAAAAGCAAGTCCTTAGTGCATTGAGGTACAACAAGTACCTAAAAGCTCTTTAAGCTTTAGTGTAATGATCCATATAATGGGAAACATAAAGTTTACTTTAGCATTTATCCCTCTAGTGTTTCCAAACACAGGACCCACTTCTGCCAACACTTTATAGATGTTTAAAGTTTAACAGATGAAGAGTCCCATATGTCTGTCACAGGAAAATAACAACATTGATTTGAAGGAGTCCTGGGCTAGGAAAAAATTTTTCCCAGTTAAGTTGAAAGCACTTGTGCATATACCTGTATATGGAGATCAAGGTGGATTTAGGATTGCTGGTTTTTTCCTGGGGGGAAAAAAAGTTAAATACACAAACCTCCCCCCACCATCACTGTGTTCTCTGCTCCAGCATCATAACATGATTACTTCATTTTAGTAGTTTCTGAGATACAGCATAGAAAACTCAGCAACTGAGAAGAAAGGGAAATTTCTTAATGTAATATTTTCTGAGATAATGTGGGTTGTGAATATTGATGCCATGTGGCAGGAGGACTGCTTTGACTAAGTGGAGGGAATTTTATGTGGTAGATATAATCCCTGTATCACTAATTCATGAGTGGCAGTGCTCAAGTGCAGCCTGGAGTATTTTAGGCAGGAGAAAGAGTTTTCTTTGATTCAGAAAGCAGAAGTACAGAAAATGCAATTAATGTTCTTTGAGTCTCACCTTCGATGCTACATGTTTTCATAAAAAGTCCTAAGAAAATGTCATTTATTCCTACAGTTTCTTACACTGGGACTGTTTCCCAGGGGTTGATAAGTGTGATTGTTGGTTTAGTGAGATTGAGATTCCCCCAGTGTCCCTTTCTCTCCATTCCCATTTGCAGGATCTGCAGCATTTGGCAAAATATCAGAAACCTATAGAAGCCTCTAAAAATGTCAGTGTCTTTGGGGTTACTACCACAAGTATCCAGTAAAAAAGTAGCTAATGCCACATTATTTCCCTGAAGTGCTTTTGTAGCACATTCTGAAGCACTGACCACGCTTTGCTGCTGTCCTGTACCATCCCATTGAATTCTTTCCTTCTGTCTTTCAGAGCTCAGTCTGTGGCCTGCACTCTGCTGCTTATTCCTGCCCATTTTCACCCTGTCTTTTGCCTCAGTCCTTCTGCCTCCCATCTACCAGTTCTGTGCCATCCATCATTTTACCTTCCATACTTTAACAAGCTTTGCAGCCAAGCAGCTAAATTAATCTTCCTTTGCACCTTTCCTCTTTCTAGTAATTCCTGTTGCTACCTATTAATCAGTTCTTAATGCATCCCTCTGTGTTTATTACTGTATGTCTTCTTTCTGTTGCTTATCTGATGTTTAAGTTAGAACAAGGTAAAGACTTTGCCTTTTTGGTTTTTGTAAGTACACAGTGTGCTCAAAATGTTTAATATAGTCTCTTGCATTAAAATGTGTGTGCTCAAGGTGCCTAGAGGTACTGATGCTGAGAATCTTACTAAGGGGATAAATGAATGAGATCCTCATTTAGTCTGGTGTTAGGTTTGTTTGTGCATTTATATCATGCCTGTTTATCCTGGAATCAAATTTTAGGTGGTGTTTGTTTGTTTGGATAGATAAAAGAATGATTGCAAACAGTTACATTTTATCTGAAAGCTTTGACAGCTGTTTCCTGGTCCTAATTGAAGGAGCAGTTTGTATTCTTTGTGTTGTGCACTGTTGTCCATAGTAAGTGAAGGTAAGTCATATTTAGACTATCTGGAGATTGCTGGAATATTCTTCCCATTCACATATTAAAGTGTGTCACTCACTGAGTTGTTGATTTGTTGGATTTTTTTCCCTCTTCTGGTCTAATCTGAAGGACATGAGTAAAGGAAAAGTTAACCTTTATTTCTGTGTATTCTTGCAGACTTTTCCATCTAGAGATGCCTCCTTTCCATATAAAGCTCAGTTGCCATGTGTGGTGCCAGCCTCCACTTTCAGCAGCAGTGAGTACAGCACAGAATCTAAACTCCTAGATTATGTGCAAGAGCTGGACTCTTCCTTCCATCCTGTCTTATCATTCCCTTCAGGTGAGTAATGCCATGACTTAAAGAGTGCTTGTGCTTGTGACAGCTGTGCAGGTTGTGGAATAACTTGTCTTTTCAATGATTTTTAGGGCTTAGTTCTCTTAACAGAAAACTTCACACTGTCAAAATACATGAGTTTAGACTAAATGAAAATCTTGCCTTGATCCTGACTTTTGTAAAACACACCTTGTAGGTTTCTCATACCAGCAATGTGCTTACAGCCTTAAAGACTGGTCATGAAAAAAGGTGTGCTTGGGTGTTTCATGGTGTGTCTAATTGAGTCAGGGTCACTCCTTTAGAGATGGTGCTTTTGCCAACACAATGTTGTGTTGTTTTCATAAGCAACTTTCTGTTCAAGCCCTTTGGACTAGGTCTAAAAAGTTGTATTTATGATTTTGAATTATTTTTATGATAGTCAGCCTTTTTTATTATCTTGGAAGTTTTATGGTTTCTTGTCATCTGATCTTATAGTCTTTTTGGACAGTAATGTAGAGAATGTTGTCTGTGACTCAGCCCTGAAATTAGTGCAGGTGCTACTTGGGACTTCAAAATAACAGCCAAAATGCAGCAGAAGGGATTGAATTTTGGGGGGATTTTTTTGTTTTAGGAAAAACCTATTTCCAGATAGTTACTGACCAGTACAGGAATTACATTGTTCCTTGAGGAAGGGGCTTCTTTGTCAGAAAATAATTCTGGAGATGAGTCTGGGACTTCCATGGAACTGTTTGAATCTTTAATCACACCCACTGTCTTCCCAGAATGACAATGTAGACACTGCAGCCCTGTATTAGGAAGTCAGGAATTAATTAAGGCTTGGTTTTGGAGAACTTGTCACTGGCCTGCAGAGAAGACCCAAGTGTGGACATGGGATGCAGAGGAAGCCTCAGCTCTGGCAGTTTGCATGCCATACAAGGGTTAAAGAGCAGATTATTGTAGGAACAGAGATGAGAAATGGAACACTCACTCCAAGAGTGCCACTGCAAACTTTCTAGTCAGCAGAACTCTGTTGTGGACAGAAAAAAACACCTTAATCTTTCTTACACACCCTATAACTTCCCCTGTGACTCTGGCAGCACAGCTGGACCCCAGGGGTTTAGACATCTGTTCAAGGAAGGTCTGTGCCCCTTGTGTTCATTTTTACCTCCCTGTTAAGGGAGACTTTAGCAAGAACACTGAGCTTTTGTTTTCTCAGAAAAAGCTCTGTCATCATAAAAACCCTAAAAAGCTGGACTGTGCTGTTGCTACTGTTGGTCACTTTGCCAGGATGGAGGAGGAAAAAATATTTTCAGCTTCATTCCAGCATCAAGAACATATTTCTTAAGGAATATTTGTTCTCTTTTCCAGGAGCCTTGCTAATAATAGTTGAGACAGGGAGGAAGTACTAGACCTGCTATCTCCTGTTCAAATGCAGTCCTCACATTTGGGGGAGCCTAAATTCATGCTTTACTTTGTGCACTTTGCTGTCTCTAGCTCCTCATGAAGCTTGTCTATTTGACATTTTCTTTCATGTGAAAGAATTATTGTGAATAAATGCATGATAGAAATCTTCCAAGTTGTAGCCTACCTCCTCATTTCATGTTTTCTTTCCAGCTTTCTGGTTATCCCCTTCCAGAGCAATGACTTCTCTTAAAATACTGCTTGTGCTGTGCCCACATCTTTATATATAAAAATTGTCAGCAGAGTAAAAGAAAAGGGTTTTGCATTCATTTTCTCTGTATGGTAAAAATACATTGCTTTATTTTGGAACTCTGGGAGTTTGATTTTTTGTGTGTGTGTGTGTCTATGCAAGAACGGATTCAAGTTCAAGATTCAGATGTAGTTCTCTCACCTTGGTTTTTCATGTGGTTTGCTTTAAAGGTGAACCATAATTTGCAGAAAATCTAGTAAATACTGCAGTGAGACTGGCTCACCAGTGTGCTCTCTTCTGGAAGCATAATTGTCCCTATGTCTAAGTTTCTTTCACAGTTTTCAAATTACCAAGGATTTTGACTAAAGATATGTCAGTGGTTGCAGTATTGCTTTAAAATAACAGCACCTCCTTTAACTTGAACCTTGATAACTGGAAAATGGTAGTTTGTATCTAAGAAATTTGGATTTGTGGTATTTCTGTGCCTGTGGATTGATTGAAACAAGCCAAACAAAACCAACAACAAACAAACAAAAAAACACAAAAAAAGACCCCAAAAAGACAAAACCAATAGACTAACAAAATTGGAGAAATGCTTTGGTTCTCTCTTTACTTAAATGTTGTGACTAATGCACCTTTCAGACCTTCTTTGTTTGACTTGGAAATAGTGTAGGAAACACAGCAAAAACCTTGGGGTGTTGAGATAAAGCAATCAAGTTGGATCCATATCAAATTGAAAAGAAAATTGTTCTTTTTATTTAGCAAAGTATGTTGAAAATTTTTGTCCTGGCACATCCTGAAGGCACATGAGGCTAAGACTGTGCATAAATATATGTAGTTTATTGCCCACCCTTGGGCCTGCCTACAGTGCTCTTCTCATTCTGAATGTGCTAGCTGTCAAGCCTTCTTCTTACATTCACACTTTTTTCAATTAAATTTCCCTTCATTCTTGTATTTTTTTTCAGAAAGGCTTTTCAGAATGGTAGTTTTTTTAAGCCTCCCTGCCTTACAACAGGGGATAGATTCCTTACCACTTAAAATGTTTTGCAGGCTAATTCTGCATCAGAACTCCTATCAGAAAATAAATTACATTGCCCTGCTGTGGACCTTTCCAGGGAGACAGAGAGGGGATTTACCTTGAGAATATCTGTAGGCTCCCAGCAATAACAAATTCCAAAGGCATTAATGACTTGTACCCAAAAGGCTCTTCACTTTACAGGAGAAAGTGCACTGAGTTCCCTCTACTCTGCTGGGTTTTGTGCAGGAGCTGGCCAAGATTGAAGACCCCAGTCTTATTCTCACTCAACACCCTCCAGAGTGTTTCAGTCCTTAGCAATTTTGCTCACAGATTATGTTGAATGTGATGGGTGAATCAATGCTCTAGTTTTGATGCATAATTCATTGGCTCAGAGGTTGCCATCTTTCTCATAGAGACTCTGTTCCTTTGGATTTCTGTTTTTTTATTAGATATTCCTCTTCACATATACTTTGAAACATTATTAAGGAATAATGACATCAAAGGAGAACCTGCTGATACCTCATCTTTGGGAGGGGAGTTTAAAGTATCTGCTGACAATGGTATGTAAAGCAAAATGTTTTAGCATTTGCAAGGCTGTTTTTCATTCATTTGTCAGTATTTTATGCCATGAAGAGGTTCAGTTTATAAACTTGTCACAAAGCAGGTCATCAGAGAAGGTAACTAAATATGGTTTTAGGTGGAAGAGAAATCTCTCCTCAGAGCACAGAGTCAGGTTCTCCCTAATTGCACTGAGATGATCCCACCAGAGCTGTAGGAGGATACTACAAGTGGGGGGAGGTTGGACCAGGTGCCTGACTGTAATCCTGTTATTACTTGGATTCCTGTCAGAAGTTTGGGGCTATTATAAATAGTTCAGCAGTTGAGATTTCCTGTAAATTGTACAGATGAAAAGTATTTTCTCAGCTTGATACATGCTTTTTCTGTTACAGACTACAATGCACATGTTTCTGTCAAACAGTGGAGCAGTGGCTGTTTGTCTAATTCCAAATCTCAGTTGGTGTTAGGGACACCTGACCAGCTGTCAGAAGGAAGGAAGAAAAGGCATCTAAGTGAGACAGCAGTAGGTAAGAGAAAAATAGCACTGCAAGACACTACTACATCTTTTAAAATATGTACTGTATGAATATCACTGGGCTCTGAGGATTAAAAGTTGTCTCCAAAAAGGATACTGTTATGAAACTTGTGAAGAAACAGACTTAGAACACCTTGAAAATAATTTGCTATTTTAAAGCATAGTAATCATCTTTCTTCTTAAGTGTACCTACAGAATGAGACAAGCTGCTGTATTTTATTTTTGGAGTACTCTTAAAGGAAGCTGCTCAGCAGTTCAACTATGTTCTTTTAATACTGAGTGTCATTCTTAGTACAAAAGGGTTTTTTTAATAGTAGTCAATGAAACAAACATTGCAAAGTTATCTGTTACATCATGTGCCCAATGAAACATTTACTATTCCTGGCATCTTTGTCCACTGTATTTCATTTGTTGTGTACTGTCATTTGTGGTTCTGGATCCCTTCCAGACTTTTAAGAGGACTTGTGAATAGCCAGTTCTTACTGTGTTTTTACCCTGTAAAAACCACTGAATCTTTACTTCAGCAATTGGTAAGTTAATAGGAAGTGCCCTAAAAGTTCTGTAGAATAATGTGATACAAAATTTAGCATACCACTGTAAAGATAAATGGCATCTTACCTCTCCAGGCTGTTAGAATGTAAAGCCTAACAGATTCTGTTACAGATTCATTTATGTAACTTTTGAAAAACCTTTGGCAAAATTCTTCACAAGACATTTGAAGAAAGTAAGTCACTGAGCAAAAGCATATTAGTTTAAAATTTCCTTTAGGAAAGAATGAAAAGGAATAAATGATCAGTTAGCATTGTGGAAAAATTAACTTTGTGGAAAAATTAAATTAAAACTGTAATCTTTCACTAGAGGTGGAGATACGGGAATTTCTGCAGAGATGAATTAATAAAAAATTATGATCTAGGATTAAAACAAACCCCAAAACCCACAATCCAGAACCCCAAAGCAAGACCACCCAATCAGTTAGAAAGTCTTAGGAGAGAATAAAAGCTGTGTGGGGGCACACTGCAAACTGCTTTGGGTTTAGGTGAGAGCTGTCCTTTGAATCCTTCCCCTGGTGCTGTACAGCCTCCTCTTGCCCTCTGTGCTGTGTCCAAGGGGGTGCTGTGCCCTATCCCCTTTCACCACCAGGGATCTGTTTGCCATGCCACCTGCTCCACTTGCTGGTCCCCAAGAGGAGAATGCTGACACAGTGTTCCTCAGTTTCCCAAAGTGTAGTCAGGAACACTGAGATCAACAGCTGGAGTTACTTGGGAGCACTAAAAAGAGAGAAAGCATCTTGCTGTAAACCTTTTGAAGTTACCATTAGTCTTCTGACAATAGTATTTAGGTTTTTTATAAATGGAACCAAAAAAGCAGTCTTTTATCATGAGGATAATCCCAGTGCCGGTAAACTGTTCTGTGGTGCATTCATGAGGAGGAGCACAAGTTCTAGCTTATTAGTGCTATGGATGTAGTACTACATATTTATTCCTAATTTGGGCTCTGTCTAGGAGAAATTATCCATGAGGAAGGTCAGCCTAATGAACAAGGCCAAAAATAAAAGCTGTGTGCCAGGGAGTTGCAGAGCTGCCTGGGAGATGGTAGTTCATTACCTTGACCCAGCCTGTGCAATACAGTCTTTAGGATCAGTCTTAGCTCTTTTTCCATGTTGGAATATACTCATTCTTCTTGTTCATTGGTATATTAAGTCTGAGTTCTCCTTTCCTACTGGAAATGAGGTAGAAGGAAAGCAGAACTTTGGTGAATTGTGAATCCCTCTAAATGCTGCTTATACTGGGACTGAATGAGGGCAGTGAATGAGAAGAAACCACTATTGGTTTGGAGATCTGAACTGATTTAGTTTGTTACCCTTGCTGCCAGTTTTATCATTTAAAGAAGAAAACAGTCATTTAAAGAAGAATCATTTAAAGAAGAAATGGTCAGGGAGAGCTTGTGAGATGCACCCAAACTGCTGGAATCTAAGTAAGATTGTAATTGTTCTGTGTGTAGTTTATGACAGCTCCTGAAAAAGAGAGTCAGGATTTGCCCATATGAAGCTGTTTCCATGAGAAGAAATCCTTCGTAGAACAAGAGGGATGAGTTTTGTGGAACAACAATGACAGGATGAATAGCAAATGTTTATTTAGATAGCTTTTTTTAGTATCCAGTAAATTGCAAGTGGCTCACTGTGGGCTTCTAGAAATGACTTTACTGTTACTGTGTGGAAGAATGTCTGCAGTCTAATAGCAACAGGCAGTATGTCTTGTTTATTGCTGTTTTTTATGACAGGCGAAAGTAGCGCTCGGTTTGAGACGTTCTCCTTCCAGCATGCAGAGCCTGAGTCCCACAGCAGTTTCACTCCCACAAGCAGTGTCAGTGCCATGGCCCGGCCCACTCACAGCTCTTCATCACAGGTAAACCCAAAATGTGGCACTGTCTCAACTGAAATATCCACAGAGAGCTGTGCAAATTAATAGTCCAAAGCCACGTGCCTTTACATCTGACTTAGTGTCATGTGACAGTGCAGAGCATTTTTACACTGAATTAAGTGGATTACCTTAACTAATTTATTCCAGATTGAGTATGTGTACTTGTTTATAAAAGAGTTTTGCAGATCATATAACTGGAGTGTAAATTTGATTTATTGGCATTGTGCCTTTTTTCCCTAAATTTCATTAAATACACTGTGATTTATGTTCCCAGTTTTACACTGGGCCACTTGTGACCTTTTTTTCTTGATGAAGCCATATAAAATGGCCTCATGGTGCAAATAGAGTCCCAAAATTTGTTAGTTCTCAATTTCCCTATTTACAAGCCTTTGTGCAGAAATACAGGAAAAGCCCCTGGTATATAATTTACTGAGGAGCAGCAGAACTCTGGCTCAGTGTACAGAAACATACTATTTTACTGAAATTAATGGAAAACTCACAACAATATTCAGATTCAGGTCCCATGGTTTTGCTAAGTCTAGTGGTATACTGGTGCTCTGTGAGTTGTTTTAATGCAGAGTTGAGTTTAAATGTGCATCCCACACAGTTGACACAACACACACTCCTTTATTCAAGGAATACATAAATGAGCACTGTTTCCATTAAATTTCTGCCCTTCTCCTTGTGAGTTTCTAATGTTTATCTGCTGAAATGTATTTCCTGTGATTTGAGCTGATCCTCTTGTCTTGATTTTATTATTCAGCATAACTCCAGGAGGAGGTTGAGAAGTGAGAGCTCCTATGATATAGACAACATTGTTATTCCCATGTCACTGGTGGCACCCTCAAAGCTGGAGAAACTACAGTACAAAGAGATCCTTACTCCAAGGTTTGTTCACAACCTCTTCAATTGCAAAGACATGAAAATGAACATGAGAGCATTAACCAAGAATATAATTTACATGGAGTTAGAAAATGTTATGGTATTAAAGATGATCTTTTCATGCACTTGGGTTTTTATCTGTGCATTTCAGTTCAAGTGACCAAAGTTGTAGGAAGACTGGACAGCTGATAGCACAGGAGAAATAGTAAACTATTTTCTGTGAATTAACAGAAATTGATTTAGCTTTTTTTTTTTTAATTTAGCCATTCTAATACAGTAGAATAAGCTTATTTCTTTCCATACACTGTAGACCTACAATCTATGATTCTAGAGGCTTTTTCTCCTTTGTTTTAGAAAGAGAACGCCTTTAGATTTCAAAACCAGGGTAATTAATCTCCTCTGCTTACTTCAGTGTCTTAGTAGCACATTGCCTGAAGGGCTAAATGTACTTGTTCTGTACTTTAAATCCATAATATGCATTTGCTTTTTTATTGTCTTTTAAGTTGAAAAATATTATTAAAACTGTATTGGATATCTTAAAGACTGTGTTAGGAAAAGGAAAGGTTAGATATTTTGTTGGGAAAGGAAAATATAAATTTCAGCATCTTAATTTGATTTTCCTTGTCTTATTTCTAGCTGGAGAGTTGTTGAACTTCAACCTTTAGAAAAATCTCAAACAGATGAAGAAGAGGTAGGCTGTATTTTAATTAAACCACTAGGTTTATTTAAAGTAGATACAATATATAATTGGTGTAATTGGTACATACTTTCTGATAACACTTGAATTGTGAAAATGTGTCTTGTCCCTACAGTGGAAGATAGAAATGGAAGTATTCCATTCATTTTCCTTGTTCATTGTTTGTGTGGCTCTTCTGCCCTTTGCTGCTGCACAGTCAGTGCTCCTGAAGGGTCCCTTGGGTCAGGCTCTGCCCCCCTGCTCCTGTCCCACTGTGACTGTCCCCTGGGGCCACCAGTGCTGGCCCTCCCTCTCATGCTCTCCTTCCAAGGCCACTTCCCATGGCATTTGCTCTTTGGTATTCAGCAATCTTGACTGTGGGTCCAGCAAGTTTGCTTTTCAGTATTTGTTTTCCTGCAAGCCTCCTGTTGGGAACAAACTTTTCTGCATTGTCAGGAACAACATAACCTTCAGCATTTCCTGCCTGCCTGTTGAGCTATGTTTGCACATCATGGGCTGGTTGTTGCTTCCTCCAGACATAAAAATCTACCTTTTTCTTCAGGGAATGTCCCTGGACTTTGCAGCTGGGGGTCCCTTTCTCCCCTCATCAGGGGTTTGAGGCATTTCCTAACCTTGGGGTGAATGTACCAGCAAGTCTGGGCTCTAGGCTGATTTTCTGTCCTTCCAATCTTTGTATGGCTTCTTTTCCAGAAACCTGTCAGTTTTACTGTCTTTTGGACATCTTTAATCACCCTCCAGTCTCTGCCACAATCACCAATTGTAACTGCAGGACTTGTATTTATCCACAATACCTGTTCTTGAGCTGCTATTTGAGAGAATCTCTACAGCAGAGGTTTAGTTTTTATAGCAGGAGAAAAAGATGGCATTTAGGTAGCAGTGCAGAAGGTTACATTAAACTCAGTAAACAAATCATTATGTCACTCCCCTGGGGTAGAAAATATGCTCTCCACAAAGGCACAAACTTCCTCAGAAGTTTCTAGATCTGTAGCTACCTGCTCTGTAACCTTTCCTTTAGGGGAACATCATGGTCTCAACTCCTTACCTGGTGCAGTTGCACTTATCTGGCAGCATACTCTTGGGTTAGAAGGAAGAGAAAAGCTTACTCTGTTCCTGCCTATTCCAATGAGCAATTGAGAAATCCCTGTGAAGTCTGTGGCCAAGTTTATGTCACTTCCACCCACTGACTCTGGGTTAGTGCCCTCCCAGCTAGCAGGAAACATGCCTGTCCTTCCTTTGTACCAAGAAGGTCAAATTCCACACACAGGAGAACTCTCCTGCAAGGATATTTAATTAAACCATTTGGAGAATAACTAATAAAGGCAGCAAGGGCACTCTGCCCCTTGAGCATCCACTGTTCATTGCTGTCTTCAGCCTGGTGTCTGGGGGGAGTGAAGAATTTCACAGTGATTTGCATTCAGGGCTTCAAGGAGCTTGCATGGAATCAGTGGATTTCTTGTTTAGATTTCAGATTCCATAAAGATGACTTGTCTTGTGGTTTTAGTGCATTTTGCTGAACGGACTTCAAGGTTTCTCTCAGAAGCTCATGGGCTAATGTCTGAATTAGTAGCCCACCCAGTAGTCTGGTGTTTGGCATGACTCTCAATCCTGTATGATTCATCTTCTGGCCAGGAAATCACTTGAGTTAACAATGCAGCAGCTTTGCCTCCTGCTGTGGCCACTGCTTCTGTATCATCTGTCAGCCACTGGCTGGAATGAGGGGGAGAGCTGTCAGACAGAGAAAAGTACTAATGGTCTTGTTTGTGTAAATCATCCTTTGCCGATTCCCCCCTTTCTGTTGGGATCATGTTAATTATAATTAGCTTGGATGTTTTTCAGTGTACTGAGAAAAGGTGATTGATCATAATTCTTCAACTTCTCTAGCTTTGAGCTGAGTTACATTTGCTACTGAGTAAGCTTGTAAAAAGACATGAGGAGACAACACCATTACCTTCACTCATGCTCTGACACTCTTGAAATATTCCTGCATGTGCTCAAGTCAAGGCAAGCTTCAGCAGGCCATTCACATAACACAAGGGAAGGCAAATACTTCCTGCTTTTATATAAAATGCTCTTTTCCTCCATTTCACTGCATTTCAGAGCCTGTGGTGGTGTTGGAAATGATTTAATTTTTTTTTGTGGTACTACATAATGGTTTCTTTACTTCTCTATCTTCAGCATAGCTAAATTTGAAACTTCAGAGTTGTCCTTGTGTGGAGCAGTAGTCAGATTTCTGCCACTGGATAACTTTTCTCCATCTTCATTGTCTTTGTTGTCTTAATCTTTGTCTTCTTCATTTATGCAGCAGCCCATATCCATGCAATAAATCTGCATCCAACATTTACTGAGTTACAGATAAATGTGAGGTCCCCAGTTTGTCATGCTCCATGTGAGCCACACTGCCAAGAATGGGAACTGAGCAGTTTCTGGGAATCAGGCCTATTCATTGTGCCTTTGAGAACAAAAAGCTTACCTTTTATGGCTGCTTTTTTGTTTCTGGACATTTTGCCTTATAAGAACAACACTGGCAATGCAAAAGTTAATCTGCTATCTATATCTGCTCTATTACTTGCTCTAAAAATACTTTCTGGAAATAGAACATTTGAGTTTCCTGGTTTGCATGTTTGAATTTGCAGTGTTATTGCTTTAAGGCATGGGAGGGTGTGGCACAGGTTTTCCTGTTTTGTTTTGGTTTTAATTTGTTTTGTCCAGGTCAAAGCTTCTGGAAAGGCTCAGTTGTAACATTCAAGTTTATTTCGTAGATGTTTTAGTAATGAAAAATTCTTTGGAGTAATTCCTTGTGCAATTAGTTTTGCATAAGTGTTTTCATGGCCTATGACTCAGAGTTTCCTGTGGAGCCAAAGAGTGAAACACAGATTTTGTTGTTTTGAGAACCTTTCAGAAATATTCCTGGTGCTATTCAACATTATTGCACAGTGTGCTGCAGTGTCATGGGGGAATCCAAAGCTTGGTTTTCTGTGAGTGAAATCATTAGACATGCCTCACAAACAGGCCTTCCCCACAGCCTTTTCCCTCAACATCCCTGCCAGATCCATCCACTGAGGAATGACACTTCTTTTGTCATTTTTCAGACTAACATTAGTGAGGAAAAACCACCACATTTTTCCTGTTACAGAACTTTAAATTAATCTAAAGTTGTTGGAGGAAATGTTGGGAGTGGCCGAGGCTGTAGTGAACCAAGTAGAGACCTTTTATTTTGATGTCATGACATTTTTATCCATAGAACAGATAATTTTTAAATAAGAAAATGTACTGTTCAAAAGAATAGGGTGGAACTCTTTTTAAATAAACAAGTGGTTAAATATGCTATCACCAGCTGTGGAAAACAAACAAGGCTTATTTCTGTATTTTTCAAAACTCTTCACTTGGAGAGGAACATGGACTTTGATTTTTGAATGGAAACTTGTTAAAAAATGAAATCTCTTCCCAGCATGAAAAGTTTTGGCAATTTGCTAAGAAAAGTATTTTCAAATTCCTAGTTTTTCTTTCTAAATTATCTTTTGTTTCCACTTCAAAGGAAATCTGAGCACAGAAAAACCCTGAATTTCCCCCAAGGGAATAACACTTTTGTAGTTAATAAAATTCTCACTTTCATGCTATACATCATTGACCTTGGAAAGGCAGAATGTGAACTGAGATGTAGCCCTGTTTGGATGTGCTCCAAGTGACAGAGCTGCTGAATTTCAGAGAGAGGAGGAAGCCCATTAAGTTCACTTTCATGAAAGGAAACCAGCAGCTAACAAAGTGGTTTGTGTTTAACATAAATAAATAAAAGCAATGAAGGAGCCTTCAGCAAGGAGTGATGAGATGGGCAAACTAAGCAGCCTGTTTGCCTGAAGCTTCCTGTGGAGTGCTGGGCTGAGGAGGACCTGGGCAGCCACAGTTCTGGGTCTGATTCCAATCAAAATGAAGCCTTTGGGATCACACTGATAGGTTGTGATTCTTTGCCATTGTACCCCTAATGGCTGTGAACCACCTCAGTGCTGTGAGACTTGATATGGGGATGGCTTCCACAGAAACACAGCAATGGAGCCCTGCCAGGGTCTCTATGGCACTGCTTGGCACTGCAGGGAGCACAGGGCATTTGCTTCTCTATTTTGCAGGTTCAGTTGGAAGATAAATGGTGTTACTTGTACAACACCACTGAGAATTTTGCTTTAGAAAAAAACCCAGGCAGTTTATTTTCATGACCTCCCTCAATTATTAGTATAATTCTTGTCTAGGACTGATCTGGCAGTGCAGCTTCACAGCTCTTATGACCAGGAATTGTTCTTTCCAAGAATTTCTCAGCTTTTGAGTTGGGACTAGCTGGCATAAAATCCATGGCTGCAGCACTCAAATGCTGCTGCCAGCCTCAGCTTTTTAGGTGAACTTTGAATGGTTTGGAGCACTTTGAAACAACAGTGAGCTGTACTGGAGGGATCCAGCCAAGAATTCCCCCTGCCATCAGGGGAGTGAGGGGGAGGAGCAGCAAAGTGCTCCTCAGCCAGCCCTGGCTAAGGAACAAACTTCTGCTGAGCTGCCATCAGAGAAACACGGATGGTACTTTCACAGTGAAAGTGTGGGTACAATATTTTACATAAAAATCTGTCTCTTGTTTTACTAGAGCTTGTAAAGTACTTGCATTAGGATTGGTTTAAGCTGCCCTTGGGATCATGCAAACCACTGGGTAAGAAACAGGGTCTTCAAAGCAGAAGCCATTTTCTGCTTGGTTTCACAGCAGGAATGTGGCACCTCAGGTTCACTGAGTTCCTCTCTGTGCAGTTATCAAAGTCCTTGGTGATCTCAAACCTGTTTCTCAGTGCTTAAAGAGCACTGGGCAAATCCTGCTGCCTCCTAGCTTCCTTCTAAAGCAGTCTCTGGAAACTGTTGGAATTTTTGCTTGTCTTTATTATGTACTTTTTTACACTGCCTTGATTTGCAAATGAATACTCATCCTCTAAATTTTCTGCCTATCAGCACAGAGAAAAATGTGTTAGTTGCATGGCAGGGGTATAACTTCTATATCCATTCAGATCAACCACAGACCTGTAAGAAATAATGCTGAACTGACAGCATCCCATACACCAGAGCTCTCATAAAGTGAATATGTGTAAATGTGCCTTTGTAATGAAAGCACTTGTTTGTTGAATGGCCCTTTGCAGAATTCTGTATAACACTGGTATGTACAATGCTGGCTGGTGTTGTTTGAGTGCTGCTGGCCCTGAGAGCTCTCCTGTGCTCCCCACAGGTAGAAGACCTGTCAGACAAAGCCTTTTCCCTGCGCCACACCAAGTTCGAGGAGCGGGAGCGCGCCAGGTGGTCGCTGTGGGAGCAGAGCCGCTGGCCCAGGAGGAACAGCAGGCAGGTGTATTGGCTTTGATCAGAGCCTTCTATTGAACCTGGTGGGCTTGTGGTACAGCAGTGCCAGAAATGCTGGCACAGCACTTTGGAAATGAGGGCATTCATTAATTAACTCATCAGGGACAGGAGCAGGTATGTTGAACCTCGTGGGTGGTAAGGGAAAGCAGTGCTGAGGCATGCATGCTTACAAATTGGGCATGTTAGTGACCTGGCATTACCAAACAAATCTCTTCTCCCTCTCTGAACACAGAGCTGTCAGACTGTGCCACTCCCAGTTACTATGGCTTCAGCCACCCAGTGTATCATATGTCCTTCTTCACTCACCTGAATCAGATGAAACTCCACAGTGTTCAGAGATGTGTTTCTAAAGGGTCCTGGGCTGTGCCAGGGGCCTTACACTTTGAACCATTCACACAATGACTTTCTTTCTCACAGGCTTGCCATCTGGTGCAGAACTCATCAGATTTAAATATAAGCACTAAAAGTCTTGCACAAAGTAGTAGTGTGTATGAGTAAACATTGTAAAGCTGCATCTGCAGTTTGGCCCTGAGAAAATGGTTCCCATAAATCACTTTACAGTCTGCCAGGGCAAAAAGCAGCCTATAAATGTTGGAATAACTTTTTCTTGTGTTTATCCTATGCTTGTGTCTACTCGTGTCTGAAAGTGAACCATGACACTAGGAATAAATAGTCAAAGATAGCTTTTTTTAATGCAGGATAAAAATATAGCTAAGCCATATTGGGGAACTCTATTTTGAGCAATTTTAAACATAAAACCTCCCAACTTCAGAAAGTGTACTGAAAAATAAAAAGTCCTGCATGTACCTTAATTTTGAAACTGAACTCCTTGATAAAATCCTAGTGCTGCTTGAATTCAGAAGTAAACTGCTTGCATGAGCAAGGTCATGATTCCACCTGGCATTTCAGATGCAGGCCACTATTTTATACCTAGTTTAAATTTCTGTTAAAAGTGAGGTCAAAATTTTTAATCTTACTACATTTTTGGTTACTTTGCACTTGAGTCCAGAGCAGAAATGGTAAGGGGGAGCCCAAGGACTTGTCCCTCAGGTTGCACTTGGCACAGTGCTGACACTGCAGCTTGGACCCCACGGGCTCCTGTGGGAGAGTGGAACAGCCTGTGGCTCACTGATTTCTTTTGTCCAAAATCACAGTTCTGGTGAGCATGTGGAGCAAGATACAGTCACTAGCTGTCTGCAGTCAGAGTGTGCCTGTCCCACCCATTTTATCCACTTAGTTCCCCCACACAGTGCTTTGCTTTGGCTCCAGCCAACAAGGTCAAGAACCACACCCATTTTCCTCTGCTCTTTTGGTTTAAGCAAGCAGAATGGAGGTACCATGTATGGAGAAACTGAACACTTTGTGAAGAAAATGTGAACTGCTCATGGCAGTGTAAAAGGTCAGGGAGTAGCTCTTAAAACTCATTTCTAATTCTGCACTAGATCTTACAGCAAAAATGCTGATGCTCGACACAGCCAGGATGTGCTGCAGAAAGACCATTGCACTGCTGACCCTGCTCCTGAGCCAGCTTTGGAAACCCACAGCTCTGTGTGTTCAGGGATGGCACCACTCTGCAGGGACAGCCAGGAAGAGAAGGTGGGTGAGCTTCCAACAGCTTCTAGCTCTGATCAGTTCTGCAGTGACAACAAAAAACCTGAAGGTATTCTCCTGTCTCACTGATCAGAATCTCAGGCTGTCACTGTATTTAATGTGCACTGAACATAGCGCTCCTGTTTAGAACTACATTGCTGTGCTTTGTAAATTAACCCCAGATCTGTCAACAAGTTTCATTGCTCAGTACACATGGCACATGTTTTTGAGGTAAATATGGAAGGACTGGTTTCAGGCTGGGGTTATTTCAGGGGTGTTGGCCAAGGCTCCAGACAAGCCAGGTCATTAGGGGGTCAGGCATCCTGATGGTCTGGCACTGTGAAAAAGAGTTTTCTTGCCTCTTCAAGGGTAGGTCTATTATTACTTCAAACCCTTATGCAGCCAGCTTACATCTTGGTGCCTGGCAGTGTTGTATTCTTTATCTGAAGAGCCCTGCAAACACTGTAAAGAAAGACACTCGTTTGTTACTTGATAGCACATGATTCTGCACACAGTTAATCAGTTCAGACTCAACTGAAATCCCTTTTTATCCTCTATACTCTTTTTTTTCACCCTCACTCCTACTCCTCTGCTTCCTTTCAGTCTGGGCTGTGGGAACTTCGAGTTTTTCCACTAAATGATGAAGAAGTAGAAGCTTTACTGTGCCAAGATCAAGTAACGAATCAGACTGAAATGTCAAGTGCAACTTTCCCCAGCAACTCTTCCTGCACTCCAGGCACACCCACTGCTGTGCCAGACAATGGCTGTGCACCAAGAAAACAATCTACCCAAGAGTCAGAAGACTGCAAAAGCATTTGCCTGGGAAGCAACAGTACAAGGAAACAAAGGTGACAGGGAATAATGTGGTTCATTAAGAAAGCCAATTAAGGTGGAGAGAAGTGTAAGGTAAAATCTCTCGTTCACACAGCATATGACAGCACAATTGAAAACCTTTATGTTAGCTGCCTATAATATATTTTCTTTCTTGCTTTGTAACAGGCAGGATAAATCCCAAAGACAACACTTTCTTCTTCCTGAACCCCAAGAGAAAGTAATTATTTCAAGCTGGAAGTCTAATATTCCCAATGTCGGGAGTGGGCGCACATAAATTGCTGGCACCATTCACTTTCTGTTGTCATATTGCCACATTTGTCAATAATCATCCTTTTCTGTTTGTTTGTTTTCAAATGCATATCTGGTTCTAGTGGACTCTGGTGCAGCAGGAGATGCTGTCTACCTTATCCAACAACTTCAACTGAACACAGAAAAACTACTTGAAAATAGTGGGGATAAGCATTAGCCTCAGATTGTTCTCATGTGTGGCGTGACCATAGGGCAAAAACCTGTCTCTAACTGCACGTGTGAGGTCAGGGGAGGTGAGAACCAGCACTTCAAACATCTGGAAGCATTGCACCTAGCTTGTCATGGCTGTCAGTAGTGCCAGGGCATGGTAAAGTCCTCAAGCAATAAGGCAGAAGTAGCCACAGCATTGCCACAGTCAATGTATCTGACCCAGGGGGAAGCAGGTCTCTGCTTCAGGCCTGGGGAGAGGGAGAGACAGGAGAGAGGAGGGGTGGAGCCAAATCAGTGACACAGCCCATGGAATGTTGTGGTTTGGATCATCTTATTTTCTAAGTCCTTCAGTAGCTAATGAGGCTCATAATACTTTGCTTTAATATGTTAAAGTCTTGTTCCAATTTCTGTACAGTGCCTTCTAAGAGTCTCGTAAGTATGCCAACATTTGGTGACTAGCTGGAAAGGAAAAGATGATTGATGTCTTGAAGAGCAATAAAAAAAAAGCCCCAAAGCTTTCCATTGTGATTCTGGATAGATTTCTCATTTCCCAATGCATGCACAGTGAGAAAACAAAGGCAAGTCGTTTAAACTTGCATCTGAATAGCATAGCTTGGAATGTATCTGCAATCCCAAGAGGTATTAACAAAGATTAAACATTGAATGTGGGTGTAATCCATCAACAGGCAGTTTTTCTGTGTAGGACAGTTGAAGGCAATTTAATAGGAGTCTCTGTTTTTTGTGCAGTTTTCTTCCATGTGTAATATCTGGAATGGCACTGGACAGACGACCCAGTTTTAGTGTCAATTTTTTTTTTGGTCAAAATGACAGGAAATACACACTGGGCATATGAAAACAGTTCAGTAAAGTTTCAACACTACATCCTATTGCTACATTGTAGTTTATTGCACATTCTGATTATTTTTTTAAACACTTTTTTAACACTGGTTTGTCTTAAACTTGAATCTTGCCTCAATGTCTGATACAATAATCTTTGATGCAAGGTTGGTTTTTTTAATTAAAAGTTATTTCTATATATGTTGTATATAGTCTGAATTTGATGGCTTTTTAGAAGTGAAGAAGTAGCAGCAATACTTCCTCTTGGCATAGAGCTCTGTTTGACCTGCAGCTTGGCTGTGGTACTGATGCTGCACTCATGCTGTGAGGCCAAGGCCCCCTCAGTGCCTCAGTACAAGGTGTGTGCTGCCCTCTCTCTTGCCCTGCATGTGCACCTGCTTCCAGGAAGAGCTTTCTCAAAGGTCAGTGTCTCAGATGTTTTGCAGGTCTTTTCCACATCCCCATCTACTCCTTAGGAAGCTGATCTGACCAGCTCTCACCCAGCTTTGTTGTCAGGTATGGGTTTCCTGTCTTGTCTGATCCCTGGGGCAGAGGGAGGAACTCCTGCACTTTAGGAGAGGGGACAGAACAAATAACCAGCCAGGCAGGCCAGCTGCCTTCCTTGTCCTGCAAGTGCTGCCAGGAAGTGGAAATCCAATCCAATCTGTCACAGGAGGGGGTTGCTTTACTGGAGGGTGGAAACAGAAGGGTGTTAAAAGGAGGCCAAGGACCCCCTGTGTCAGAGGAGTGCGTTATCTCAGTCTGGTTAGCCTGGGCACCTGCAGAGCATCTCCAGCTGCAGTGCCAGACCATTGTGTGCCTGCAGGTTCAGCCTGCTGTGGGCTAAAGCAGCTGCTGGTTCCTTGTCCACTGCAGAGTGGGCTGAGCAAGGGGAACTCTGTCAGCTGTGTCCCTTCTATGTTCTTGCTAGCCTTGTGGGAACTTGCTATTGCTTCATCAGACAGCAATACAAAGGCCAGTTAGACAAAGGCTGAGCAGGCCCAAGACAGAAGCAAAATGTCTATTTGGTCATGACCCCAGTGCACTCACTGCAGAAACCTTTTCTCCAGCAGCTGCCTCAGCTGGCCAGGCCTGTGGCAGCACACTGTGGCTGTGACAGCACACTGTGGCTGTGGCAGCACACTGTGGCTGTTAGAGGACAGTGCCTGAGCTGCTCCTCCTCCCACAGTGCCAGCACAGGGCTCTGCCAGCAGCTGAGCAGGATATGTGCATGTGGCAGACCCCATCCCCTGCCCACCTCCAGCATCCCTCCAGGTGGGCAGTGCTGGGTGCACATGGCAAGGGAGGTGCTTCTCAAGCAGCTGCAGACCTGGCCCTGCCTTCTCTGACTCCACTCTGTGTCTTGGCTCCAGACACTTGATTTTTCAGCAGCCCCCTTTCAGTACTGGCACAGGGTTTAAAAACTGGCTGAACTCAGCTTGGTTCCAGGTGTAGCCCTGTCCTTTCACTTGTCCCTCTACTCCAAGCAGCTGCAATCAGCACTGGTAGGCTGCTCTAGTGCCTGCTGGGCTCCCAGCTCCAGGCAGGTCAGTGCTGCATGAATGCTGGTGTCATGAGGAAGCTGTACCTGCTGGAGCAGCAGACTCAGGGCCAGGCTCATCCTTGAAGCCATAAAATGTGCAGAATCCTTTGCTTGTTTTCATGCCTTTTCAAAGTTTGAAACAGAAAATAAAACCCCAGACAAAACCCAACCTCTCTTTGGCTGTTAAGCTGTGAAAACAGCTGTTAGTGCTGCTCCTACTGCTGTGGCTGAAGGTACCACAGTGACTGAAAAAACTTAAAACCTAATGCAGCAAGGCCCCCTCACACGTGAAAGTAGGTGTCTGCAGCTGCACAAAGCCATTTTCCATGTGCTTTATTTACCATGTTCAATTGAGGCATTTTTTTTTAACACCACTTATGTTCTGCTTCCTGCTGCTATGAGGGTTTAAAATGCTTCATCTCTGCATCCAGGATCTTAATGGCATGTAAGTACAAATAAGAATTTTTAAACCCTATTAAAACTAAGCTCTGTGTGTGGCTCCTGCAGTGTTTTATCTCCCTCAGGGCTGTGGCTGTACCACCTTGTGCAGCACATGTGCAACCCCAGTGTGACTTGGCTCTGTCCAGGTTGTTTTCATCCTGTTTTCCAGTTCAGACAGACCTGTGCTGTCAGATCACTCTGGACCACTCTAGAGCACATGCCTGAGTACAGCAGGCTGTGCTCTCCCTTACTGCTGAAAGCTTATCAGAGGATTGCAACATCTCATGGGCCTGGGCTTTATTCAGCCCTGGGGAGACCCTGCATGCAGCTCTCTGGGTTTTCAGGTCACACTCAGGTCCAGTCCTGGGACCCAAGGCTTGTTACTGAACACAGGACAGGCCTGAACAGGCCCCAGAGAGATCCCTTCAGTGAATGGACAAAGGTGAGAAATTGAAACAGTCTTAAGCATTAAAGAACAGGAATAACTCATCACTGTGATTTCTTGGACATGGTCACTAAGACATTTAACCTCAGATGTGTAAAAGCTGTTGCAGCAGGAGTCACCTGAATAAACTCACTTGAGTATATTCAGACAGAAGCAATGAAGTAATTTTACTTTGTGAGTGTAGCATCTCTTCCACAGGACTCCTAACCCAAGAGTCAATGCATCCTTACCATCCTTGAAACAATTACAAAATGGCTACAACCTATGAACAGAAGACATGTTATCAATTAACTAGCACAACTTGGATGTCACCCCCAAATTAATTAGGAAAAAGGCAGAAATAGTTTGATTATCCTTCCAATCCAGCTTACACTCAACAGGAGGTTAATACACTACAGCTGTTGTCCTACTGCTTTCAAGAGCATGAAAAGCCACTCCACATCCTGAACTAGCATTTTCATTTCAGCTGGTGGCTGTCCAGCCTGCATTTTAGCGACCTGAGCCATGACTGTTTGTCCATGCATACACTAAACTCCACACTGGTTCTTTCCAGAAGCATGGACAAGCTGCTCTAACAGCCCTTGGGACTACAGCCTTCATGGCCAAGCTTGCTTTTGGCAAACCTCTTCTGAACGATCTCTCAGTACAGCAGGTCCACACAACTCCATTTTTCTTGTGCTAGTCCCCAAATGGGGTTGCAGGTGGAAACAGGAAGCAACCTAAACCACAAGCACCCAGAAAAAACGTGGCAGTTCAGCAATTTGAGGTACTTGTCTAGAGTATCTGAACTGGCCCTAGCTCGTGCTGCTCACCAAGTGCCCCTTGCTGCCAGGTGACACCTGCCCAGTGCTGCTGCAAAGAGAACAGAGCTGACTGGCCCTGTGGAAGCTGCTGAGCCTCCTGCCTGGCCCCCAAGGCAGCAGACTGTCTGCAACCCTTCTGACATTGCAACCTAAAGAGAAAAATGCCACACAGAATACCATGGAATCTTTAAGAGGCAACAATGCTAATTGTTGGGACACTGCTTAAAAATGGCCTGCTCAGTCTTCCTCCAGTGCACTGTCACTCACCTTTCACGTGCCCAGCCAGGCCAGGCCTGTGCACACAGCAAACTGAAGGACTGATGATTTGTTCCACAAGCTGTTCTACAGACCCATCTGCAGGCATTTCAATCTACACATCCCTTCAGCAGCTACCCTTTCTGTATGTTACCATCTTAATCCTTTACTCAGAGACATGTACCAACCAAGGAGATTGTGCAGCAAGAAAAAGCTTCATACTTAGCTGAAGAGTATTAAAGCAACATTCTTCTGAAGAATTCCATCACTTCCAGGAATTTCAGACACAGCTGTCCTAACTGGCTACTTGAAAAGTAATGGAGGAGACATTCCCCACTTTGTGATATGGTAAAGATGCTGCACCGACTTACCTGATGCTGGATTTCTATAAGCCAAATACTTCCAATACAGTAGAGGCAAAGGACAGGAACATTTCTACCATCACACATTTTTTTAGCCCTCTTAAGCTGCCTTTTTTCCTAAACCCACTTATTTATGACAGTCAGCTTCAAGAACTTAACACACCAAAGAAGGGGTGTTTAATGCAGTAGTGGAAAAAGTTTTGTAGGAATGCACAGATCAAATGACAAAATACAGACAGCAGAAGGCAGTTTGATTAAAGAGTCTTCCACAAGAGATTCTTGTGGTGATGCTACACTCTTCTAGCAAGCAACAAACTGACTGTAGTTCAATCCAGCCAGCATTAGAGGTTGTGCCACAAAATTAGCCTCCACAAAATCAAGAGACAGGTTCAAACCATTGCATTTCCAACCCTGAAAGACAGCCAGAACGTTTCCCACTGCTGCTTGCTTCACTGCAGTGAAGGAATGCTTCCTCTGTTCAGCAGCAAGAAGTTTCTGTAGTTGGTGTCCATCCAGCCCCTGCTTATGCACGAGAAGAGGGCTCTCCTGCATGGCCAGAGCTTCTGGAACACGCCTGGGGAGGTCTCATCGGTCCAGGCTGCGCTTCTGGGCTGCCTCTGAGCACACGTTCCTGAGCAGGTTGATGACAGACCTGGGGTCTGCGCTCTTCATGATGGCACTGCCAGACACAATCATGTTGGCTCCTGCCTGGGGGACAGCAAACACTGCTCAGCCACATGGAACACAGCCTAGCCTGCCTGGAGAACACTGGAAATGGGAATTCTGGCTGCTGTGCAAACAGGTGCGACACAGGAGACATCTCCCTAACTGTAACCCCAAATCAAGTTCAGAAAACACAGCTGAAACCCCCAAATATATAATTTCTGCATCACACTGCTCCTATTTACAGCAACATAAAAGAAACAAACTCCTTTAGCTTATGGGAGGCTTCAAAAGCCACTATTTTAAAAAAGGCACAAAATTAGACCTCAAAAAGATTTTGATATTAAATGTGTTTTACAGTTCCCTCCGGAAACTAAAAAATTCTCCTAAGCTTTATTTTCTGGGAGTTGATAAGTCTGTCAGCACAGTGACTGAGAATGCTGCAACCTCTTACCTCTGCACACTTATGGATGGTGTCAGGCCCCACTCCTCCATCCACTTCTATATCCAAGGAGGGAAACTGTGTCCTGAGCCACTGAACCTGAGAAAAAGATAAAAGGCTGAGCACTGAGCTGCCACCCTACAGCTTCTCATCTAGAAAAAATTTATCAACTTCACTACTCATTTAATTAGCTTTCAGCTCAATAAATAATGAAAGAGAAACACAGTTTACCTTTGGCATCATGTCTTCCATAAATTTCTGTCCTCCAAACCCAGGTTCTACTGTCATCACCAAAGCCATGTCTATCTGATTGGCCCAAGGTGCCAACTGCTCAACTGTAGTGGCAGGCTTGATGGCCAAGCCAACCTGCAGGAAGGGAAGCCAAATCCAAGTGCACGTCAGGGCAAGACTGGCCTGAGCTCAGTACAGATTCCTAGGAAGTAATTGCACAACTGTGCAATGGCAGGAAGAGCAGGCTTCTTTCTTTAAAAATTCCAGATTTTCTTCACTCAAAGACTGACTTCATGCACAGTGTGTATGGGCTGCACATGCCAATCCTAGACCACCTGAAGTGGCAACAATGAGTTTTCCATAAAACCACAGAATCAAAATATCTTGAGTTGGAAGGAACCTACAAGGCTCATCGAGGCCAACTCCTGGCCCTGCACAGACATCCCACCAATCTCACCCTGTGACTCAGAGCCTTGTTTAAACACTCCTGGAGCTCTGGCAGCCTTGGGGCTGTGACCATTCCCTGGGGAGCCTGTCCAGTGCCCGAGCACCCTCTGGGTAAAAACCTTTTCCTGCTATCCAGCCCAAACCTCCCCTCATAGAGATGCAGGCTCCCTCAGCTCCTATCACTGCTCATCGCACAGAACCTGTCAGCAAGGCAGCTGTTAGTTAAGCACAGTGCAGTGTGGACTCCCCTCACCTTCATGCCATTCTCCCGAATGTCCTTTATCAGTGCCCCGGGATTGTCGGTCGCTTCTAGATGGAAGGTGTACTGGTTTGCACCAGCCACTGCCATGGGCTTCACCCACTGCTCTGGCGCGGCCACCATCATGTGCATGTCTGGAAGAGGAGAGCGAGCGGGCAGCGGGGCCGGCTCCGGCCGCCGGAGGGGCAGCGCCCCGCAACCCCCGGCCCTTACCGAAGAAGGGCTCCTGGCCCAGCCGCTTGCGCAGGCTCTCCACGACGGGGTGGCCGAAGGTGATGTTCGGGACGAAGTGTCTTGGGGCCGAAGAGAGAGACGCGCCCGCCCACAGGTTACCCGGTGCGGCCGGGAGGAGCGGGCCGGGCCGTTCCGCCCGCCCCCCGCGCCCCTGGCCCGGCCCGGCCCGGCCGCTCCCGCCCGTCCCCGGCGTTACCCGTCCATTACATCCAGGTGCAGGTAGTCGGCCCCGCAGTCCAGCATGCGGCTGCACTCGGCGCCCAGCGCCGCCAGGTCGCTGTTGAGGATGGAGGGACCGATCCGACACCCCGACGCCATCGCTGCGGCCGCGGCTGCTGCCGGGACGGAGGGCGGGCCGGCCGGGCGGGGGGAGGGCCGGGGCGGTGCCTCCGCCATCTTGGGGCAGCGCTCCGCCCTCACGGTGGCGCTGGCGCGGCAGGAACCGCGCCCTCAGCCCCAACTGACGGAAATAATAATAACAGTAGTAATAACCCTGGTGTAGGTGATTTTAAGTTCCCAACCAGGTGTATTTTGTCCCCCCAAAGCACAGCTCCAGCCCTGCACCGGGCCTGGAGCAGATGGGTAAACATTAACAAGCGCTGCCGGTATCCCGGAAGAAAACCGCGCATGGAAACCCTTCGGAGCGCCAGACACCGACCGTGTTACGCAAGAGACTGAAACACAGAACAGAACTCTGTCCTTTGCCGTCGTTCCTTTGTATTTAATCCTCGGGACAACGTTTGCATACGGGAGCGACTGACACGTGGACAAGACAGGCACGGCCGGACATGGCTGAACACGACACGCGCTTAAGGCGGCTAGCACTATGTAAAGCAGCATCGTTTGTCTCCACAGCAGAAATAACACCGAGTTTGGTACAGAGAGACTGGAGGACAGCACAAACCAGCTAAAGAACTTGGGATGCCACTCAGCAGGACGGCATTAAATGCACTGGTACGACAGTAAAATGCATGGGAAGGCAGGCTGATGGGCTGGCCTGTCTGTGCCATCTCTCAGCAATCATCCCACAAAACCAAAGCCAGCTGCACAGCCACCTGGATAAAATTAAACATCATTTATAAGTTGCATTGAGTTCTAGTAGAGTAGACATTAAAAAGAGGCATTTTAGTCCTTGCTATGGCTTACTACTGTGGATTCACCTGTGACAGTGGAAACTTGAACGTTATATACACGGAATTAAATGAAGTAAATCACAGTTATTTTGTCATCTCTAGAGCAGAGTACTGTGGGAAGGCCTCTACTTTTCATTAAGGAGGAAGCTTCCTCCTTTTCTGCAGAAAAGGTCACTCTATAAAGTGCACTATGAATTCTGTGTGTTGAGTTCCAGCCATTCAACTCAGCTCTTGTCTGAAGCTTTCCTCACCCCAGGCTGCCAGTGACCAAGCCTACCTGGGGACTTGGAAGCAAAGCTGTGGGGTTTTTTTCTCATTTGTGCGTCAGTGTTAATAATAACACTTAACATCTGGAATTCAGCAACTCTTGGAGTGACCTCTGAGCTGGGAGCTAATCTAAAGCAGCATCCTACAGGTAGCTGGCACAGGCTCCAGTGCACTGAGGAGATAAAAGCAGTACAGCATGTTTTGATCAGCAGAGGAAACAGTTTGTTATCCAGGACATCGCTGGGACATTGTCACCGCTCTTCCAATACCAAGAACCTTTTGGAGCTGCATTAGAGCACCACCTGTACATTATATAGCCCCATATATGAGGGGGATAGAGGTGGTGCACTATAAAAATAGTGGGGTTTTTTCAGCCCTGCTGTTCCCAAGACATGCTGAGATTCTCCTCTCAACAGCAGAGCATGCTCAGCCCCTGGGACAAAAATGGCTTTTGCTCTCTTCAGAGGTTTAAAGTGAGTGAGTTCCCTGCCCAGAGTGGTGTGCACAGCTCCTGTCAAATGTGAGCACTTGGCAGATGCCAGGCAGCACAGCCTGAAGCTCCGTGGGTGCACAGGCTGAAACCTGCTGCCAGCTGTGTGGGGAATGGTGTCAGCCCCAGGAAAAGCTGTGTGCTGCTCTACAGCAGCAAGGCAGCTCTCTGGAGGGCAGAACTTCAACAGCTACTGCAGAGCCCAGGAGCAGAGCTGAAGTCCTTTCTGTGGAGATGGCTACAAGCAGACCATTTCCCTCCTTAGGAAGGCTGGTTTATCATGTGTGTGTCCAATTTGCAGGCCCTCAGGAGCCAAAGTGGTAATGAGCACGTTTTAGAGACTCTTAGGATGATTCAAAACATTTTCCTCTGCACAATAATGATGTGATTATAAACTCCACTTAGTCTAACATGAGCCAAAAAAGGCAGTGTATGATTCCCAAGGGTCTCTTTGGGCATTGCTGATGATTTCATGGTTGGCTTCACAGCTATTTTGCAGTTTGCCTGTCAGCAGCTAATGGCTAAATTCACATTTCAGTGTAATTCCATGATGCTGCAGAAAAACCCTTGAACTCAGCTGTGACTTCAGCTGATCCCCCCAGGGATCTTCACCTTACACACATTTATCCAATACTTGCAGCCATGAACGTTACATACATAAAATGGAACCTTTTAAAATACAATCTCAGCATGCCAAAAATAGATTCTTTCATCAAGTTTCTGCCCTGCAATATCCATCTTTTGTTTACAATGTACATATATATTTATATATATATAGTAACATGAAAATACCATATATAAATATTTACTTTAAATCTCCCTACATACATCCAACAGCATCAGGGGAGCAGTTGCCGGGGGCCAGAAGATCCACACATTCCAGATGCAGTTTTTCTTGGAGTATTTTTTTAAACTCTGGAGATGAATAGCTCAGTACATTAAAGCAGGACAGTGTGGGTTATTTATGCCACCTGCAGAGCACTCAGCCCCTGCCCATCTGTGTCTGTGGACAGCACATGCATTCCTGCTTACACTATATACTGTATTTAGTTTTTACAGAGCAAATAATTTTGTAGCACAAGGGCAATATTTTACAGAGTGGGATGGAGCTAACAGACAAAAGTAAACTCAACTAAAGCCTGCAGTGCCAAAAGAAAAAATTAATTGTTTTATGGTGCTTATTGTTGCTCTGCATGTGAGAAACAATGGTCCCAGGCTTGAGATAATCAAGCATTAGATTGGTACTTTCTGTCACTGTTTTCAAGGTGTAGGAGCCTTGGATTCAGCTGCTGTGTAGCCCTGCTCTCAAAAACACTACAAAAATAAATCTCAGGCACAGTCTCAGAAGAGACTTCTCAGTCTCACACAGTCCAGCAGCCCCTCACCCACGAGGCTGCTGATCACAGTACATGGCTGGAGATCAGGGCTCCATGGACCACGTTTGCCTACACATCCCTATCCTGAGAATTCTGTACCAATTCGTGGTTCCTGTGGTCCTGCCCTGAACTGAAAGGACATCTCACAAATAGAAATCTGCCAGTCTATAGCAACCAGCTGATAGCTATTTCCTGCTCTTGGACAATAAAGTGCTCTTGTTTTAATTAGTTACTATTTAGCAGGGAACTCTAAGGAAAGGTAACCACTTCCTTCCTTCCTTCCTCCTCCCACAAGAGTTACACATGAGACTCATCCAGATCCACATCGGTCTCGCCCAGCTCCACGTGGGTGAAGCTGAAGTGCGTGGCCAGCAGGGGGTTCTCCATGCCGTTGTCCTCGCTGATGTGCAGCACGGTGTCGCCGTGCTGCAGCAGGCTCGTGGTCTCCAGCCCCGCGAAGTCCTCGGTGTCGGAGAGCTGCGGGGGTGGCGTGCTCTGCGTGCTCTGCGCTGTGGCCGGCCGCGAGTCCAGGCCCTCCTCCTTCTCCTCCTCCTCCTCAGCACACTGGGCCTCGCTCTGCAGTTGAGCACAGCTGGTGGTCAGCTCAGAGAAAGCAGGAGGGAGAAGGGGATAAAAGGAAAGGAAGGTGAATAAAGCATTTTCTCATTCAGATATACATTTTACCATAAAGAACCAGGCACTGCAGATTATAAATCCCTTAATATTATACCTTATAACTATACCAATTTACATCAAAGATCAGAAAGGTTATCTGATTGAGTCATTAACATTTCCTCATTTAACCTTTTTTAGCATATGGCTTCAAATGGAGAGTGAGTAGGTTTACATTAGATATTAGGAGAAAATCCTTTATACTGAGGAGAGTGAGGCACTGGAAAAGGTTTCCCAGAGAAGCTGTGGCTGCCCCATCCCTGGAAGTGTTCAAGGCCAGGCTGGACAGCAACCTGGGACAGTGGAAGGGGGTGGAATGAGTCCAAACCATTCTGTGATTCATTCTGTGATTCTGAAGACAGAGGTAATTAATTTGTGCATGGCAAAGGACATAACCTCGAAAGACACTGGATATCTGGGTGTATAAAAGTGATCCAGTGTCACTGATGTGTTGAAGGGATGACTGGGATTGTCCCTGCACAATGCTTATAGGGGGCCGATACAGAAAAATGCTGGGCAAGCAATTTCTTTACTAATGTGATGTCTGAACAGTCCTGAGGCTTTGATGGATTCCCTCCTTAAGGGGGCATCTCAGGGAGCAAGCTGTGAAAACCTGTTGAGGACAGCTTGCTTTGGTGACTGGGTCCACAAGGACACTGTATGTGATGGGAAGACAGAAAGGGAAGATGCAGAAAATACATTTTCAAATTAAGAGTTGTTACATAGACCTGGAAGGGAATGGCTTTAGAGAAGCAGGGGCTGGATAGCAAACAGCCCAAAAGAGAGTGTGCTGTCTTTACCCTCCTGCCAGCTTTCATCACAGTGCTGTAATACATCTGGCACTCCCTGTGCCTGGGACGGAGCAGAGGAAGGGACACAGGGTGCAGACCCAGCAGTGACATTACCTGGCTGTGAAGGGGGACA
>JAHXMQ010012342.1:2597291-2619277 GCA_020466415.1 Ammodramus savannarum pratensis | reverse complement strand
CAGTGACATTACCTGGCTGTGCAGGGACACAGGCTGCAGACCTAGCAGTGACATTACCTGGCTGTGAAGATCAGCCACGACGATGGCAGGCGAGGAAGGCAGCCCGGGTTTGCCGAGCGGCTCCTGCTGGCCGGCGGCCTGGGGGCTGCTGTGGCTGCAGCCCAGCTGCTGCTGCTGCTGCTGCGCCGGCGGCTCCGCGGGGCAGGTCGGGGGTGCCTCCGGCTGCGCCTCCGTGAACGTCACCGAGCGCTTCTGCTCCGCTGGAGGGTGCAAAGCCAGGAAACTCAGGGTCAAAATTCGGGAAGAAATACACAAGAATAGAAGAGAGGCAATCCATGGGGGTTTTACAACTAAGATAGGGTTTGTGGTTCCTTCCATCTTTGTATAAACTGTCTAATTGGCATCTAATCTAAAAGTATTTTCTCTGGTATTTCCACTGCAGCCACAGCAATACTCTGGGATCTCCTGAAGTCTATCCTTGTCATGGCTTGGTAAGAAAAATACCACCCATAACATCTTTCCATTCCAGAAGAATATACTGAGTTGAATTCCCATGTGGTGCCCTCAAATATAAAAGAAAAACTGGCTTGCAAAAAAATAGGATAATTACCCAAGGTTTTGCTGAAATTTTAAGAAAAAAAAAAGTGCAACAGATTTTTGCTGTCTCATTCCTGCAGACTCAGTCCACTAGCCAGGAATAACAGAAGTGCACTGAGCAAAGACAGCTAAATTAAAAACTTAACAGTAAAATTGATATTCCCATTCCTGCTTTTAATTATTTTTTGCTAACCTTTATGTTTCAAACATCTCCAGCAGTGGTGTTGCCCCAGCACACTCCTGCTGAAACCCAGCAAGTTCACAAGGAACCTTTGCTCTTCCAGATGTTTCCTCCAGAGCTCACTGCTCACCTCAGATGGTACAGAACACAGCCACCTGCTCAGCTTGGAAGTGCTGACTGCTGGAAACATACAGCACAGACTGGACAGTCCTACATTCATCTCCATGGACAGTCCTTGGAGCTCTGCACTGCTAAGCTTATGATGGGCCATGTCCTTCTTTCTACTACTCTCAATACTTCCAAACTTGCACATCTGGAGGTTTTGGGTGAGGCATCCTGACTAGAGGAAACTCATCCCCTAAATTGTCCATAACTCTTGGAAACAAGATCATTCATTGCCCATGTCCTGTCTGACCTCGAAAACCTCTGGAGAAACCATCAAAGTGTTTTGAGGGGGTGGATTTCGAAAGAGGGGATGGATAGGAAAAAGTATAAAGCTGCTGGGACTTCACTTTAATATAAGCTGCTAACAACCTACAATTCCTTAAAGCTCAAACCACATCATGTTTTGCTTCCCAGGGTGGAGTGCTGGCTCTGGAAGTGCAGCAGTGCCCTACCACAGGGTTTAGGCTTTGGCTGGATGCTCCGTCTGGTGGTTGAAAGCCGAGCTCCGTGACGGCTCCGAGGCTCCGTCTGCGTCTTCTGACGTGACAGCAGCGGCCGGCGAAGCTGAGCATGGGAACAGAGAGTTGGCCTGGTGTGTGGGCACATCCTGCACAGCTTCTCCTCTGAGGGGACAACATCACTGTCTGTGCCTCTCATGTCCCCTCACTCCACTTTTAGAGTGTTTTGAGGTCTCCTTGGCTTACACATTTCCTTCATGTGGAAGGAAACTTCTGGGCTTTGTGCTTTTTCAGTTTCAATACTGAATGTAATGCAGGGCAGGTTGCATGACCATCATTTAACAATAGTAATAAGAAAACAGCCTGCAGAGGACAAGACTGGGGAATTGAAAACAAAGGGCACCTCCTCTCTTAGGGATTTGCCTGCCTTCACACCTACAATTTGTGCTATGGTCCCTGCTAAGTCAAGGGACTGCCCTAGTATTGCAAAATTTAGGTAGAGGTGACACATCCCATCCACACCTCATGTCCAAACAGCCCCATACAAGAAAAGCCAAACCAAATCCCAGAGCAGGAGAGGAGGTTTGTTCATTACTGCTCATTTCCTCACCTGCCTCAGGCCTCTCTTCCGCCCCAGGGGCTGCTGCAGGAGGAGGTTCTGCTGTCCTGGCTCGCTCTGCACGCTTGCCACCCTGTCAGATGGTGACAGCATTAGGCCAAGCACAGAAGCACGCTGCATAACTAGTAGGTGTCCTGGCAATTGGGACTAAAGTAAATAAATAAACAAGAGATCCACCAACCACTAATGGCACAGTCACTTCAAAGAGCAGCACTATCTTTGAAGGATGGGAGGGGACATGTCTGTTGGGTTGTGGCTTCCAGGGCTTGGGAAGGGGTGGGAGGTGGAGTCATGGTATTCAGGACTTGGCCACACACAGGTAGCATCCAAATATAAACAAGTGCAGGTTTCAGTTTTCAGTCATTGATTGATGCATCCCACTGAGCAGCACTCACTTCTCTGCATCCTTTGCCACATCAGTGAAGGCAGAACCATCAGCTTCCTAGCTCAAAAGCCTTCTTGTCTGCTTTTCCTTTATTCAAGGACAATGTTGAAACAGCTATTTTTTTCCTTCCCAAACAACATTCTGTGGCCCCATCGCAATTTTGTCATCTGGTTTTAATTTCAATTTAAGTCAACAAACAAAAAACAAACGCAAAGTGACAAAGGATCCATTCACATAATGGATGCATGAGTTATGTGAACAAGGCCCCCACACTCAACACTTGCAGCCTCAAGTCTTTTTGTGACTAACAAACAAAAGAGACAAGTAAACAAAAATTAGATAGATCAATAGATAAATAGATAGACACAGCTTTTTGATCTGAAAACCTGCAGCAGAAGAAACTTTAGCAATAAAACATACTCAGCTATGTACCATCTCATACTGCCATCCAACTGACCATCCAAGCTACTTAATATAAAAATCCCAGCCTCCCCTCATTTTTATCAAAGTACTGTGTGCTTCCAAACACTGGCATTTAGCAGTCACAAAACACTTTAGCTGAGACACTTATGACTACATTAGTCACTAAGAATTATGACAGACTTGTTTGAACCCAGGCAACTGCTTTTTTTAGGCCAGACTGGAATCCACTGAGCAACATGTCCTATCTAAGCAACTTCCAGCTATAGTTGGTACACACAGTGTTCAACATTCAGTGTGGCAATCCATTTTGTCTTTGGCTTGCATTAATCTAAAGGAAGACAACATTATTTTCTCTAGATACTTCCCTTGGATCTGCCTGGAGTTTGTCAGTACCACTAACATGGTCAGGCTAATCAACTGACCATGCAGGGGTGGAGGAAGAAAACAAACCTAGGGACATGGTCAGACAAGACATGGAGGATGGCTTAAAAAGCTTTGTCTTCTGAGCACCTCATTCTTCCCTTTGGCAGAAGTTACCGATTGTCCTTAGAAGGTTTGGTGGAACAGAACATGGAGGGTTTCCTGCTCTGCTTTGGGGCTGTTGGGGTTTAGGATTTTTCCTTTTCTCTCTCTCATGGAATTTTGTCCCATCTGTCACTAAGAAACCATAACAACTGATGCTTAGGAGAGACAAGAGAAGTTTCCATGGGAAGGGTGCAGCTGGCCACTCTCCTAACTGAGGGGTTTCTCTTGGAGAGGCAGAGATACCACAAGAATTTTTTGCCTAAAAGCCCCTTAACTTCAAAGTTATAATAATTCAGAGGGAAGTGGGTCATATTTTCCATTCCAAGGGAGGTTCCTATCCTCCTTGGCAGACACTTGTTTCTCAAACCAAGATGAGGCAAAGTCTGGTTACCTGATCTGAAAGCTTTATTCCTTCCTCCTTTTCATTTAAACTAAAGCCAGACTTTGCACTCAACCATGTCCATGTGTTCATCACTTGTGTTCCACACATCACAAGTGTTCCATCACTTCTACAGGGGAGACAGTGGGCAACTTCAAGGACAGAGACATCTTGGGGCCCTGAAGCTGTTTATCTTTTGATTGACAGACCACAGCCTGATTATCCTAATCCTGGGCATGCCCTCAGCAATCTCACCACAGCTGCTCTGCCTTGGAAAAAGAGGAAAAGCTTCAGCAAGCTCAAAGCCAAAAAAAACCCAAGATACATCTGAGTCCTTTTCTTCCTTAGGTCTTCCAAATGAAACCACCAGTCCCTGGAACATATATCCCAGCTTTTCCATAGTAGCTTAACAGAGCAAGCATCCTGAGCACCACACAAACACCTGCCTAGGGATAAGCAGAGCCCTTGGAGTTACCTCCTATTAGCAGGAATATGCTCTTGACTCAGACAGTGACTGCAGCACTGCTAAGTCCAAAAGCATCACATCATTCCTTATTAAAGCAGAGACTGCACTTCAATTAGTCTTTATATTTGTGATCCAGACTACTTGAAATTGCTTGGTGAATTTCCTTAATCTTCTGTTCCTAGGATTACATAAAAACTTACTCTTCTGAATTTCTACAAGTGTTTTATGGTTTTTGCCACTATGTGAGTGAAGTAGGAATTAGCTGGGGAAGTTCTTGAAAAAAAAATGTCTGCTGGACTAGCTTTGAGAATACTGTTAGAATTTCTGATGAAGGAACTCTTAGTGCTGTGAGAAAGGAGACATGTCTGTAGCAGAAAGACTGCAACTATATTCAGTACAAAACCATTTACAGTGCTGAAACAAACTCACTACACATGTGATATGAAAATGCTTGAAAAAGTCCTCATATAACAGGTAAACATGGACTGTGTGAGTGCACAGAGGCTATACACAAGATAAAAACTATTCCCATACACTGGAGACAAACAACAGGCAAGCAAAAAAAAGCTGGACTTCATGTCTTCCTGCTGGAGTCTGGGATTTTCAGCCTGGCTTATAACATAAGTGAAATAAGTGAGCTGGTGGATGTTTACTTCCAGTACTGAATCATTACACAAATTGGAATAATCTGGCATGATCTTACAAGGTAAAATTGCAGGGAAATGGTGGACCTGAGAGCAGCTGAATTTTGCAGAGCTGCCTGTGCACAACACAGTCCTGCTGGGGCTTTTTGCTCTCCATACCCACATTTTGAAGAAGGAAAGAGAGAGAGAGGATGCTAAAGACCACAAATTTCAGATGAGTGACTGAATTTTCAGCTATAAGCTTTCTCTTCATGAGGGTTTGTGAGGGTTTCTTTTCACATTAAAGAACAGAACTACCCATCTTGTTTCTGTGAAAAGGAGCATGGCAGCAGAGGGTTGGCTCTGTGCAGCCTGCCCTCCCTCATTTTCTGTCTCTCCTTGTTTACCAGACCTGACCAGGAATCCACTGTTCATCTGACAGCCCGTGGGACCCAACCAAGAACAAAGCTTGAACCAAATCAAGTCCCTTTTCAGCTGACTGGATATTTCCCCCCAACTATGCCAATGTGATCTATAAGAACAGTTTTTAAAGGACATAAGCCAGATTCATTTGGGAATAAGAAACAAGATTTTTTTCCCCTGCCCAACACATAGATGCTCCATCATTCTCTGAGTATCTCTGTCAGGGGTTTATTTGCACACCAATGTTACTCCCATTACATAGGGCACAGGTGAGCCAAAGATCAAACCAACCCAAGTTTATGGATGCATCTTGCCAGCCCTACAAGGAGTGACACACAGTGGGGGCCAAAACAAACTTTGTCAGGTTGGCAAGTAAAAGAAGTGATGCTCAGAAAAGAAGAAGAAAACCTAACCACGCAGGCAAAAAAACCCCCAACCAAACAACACCACCAAAACCCAAAATCTAAACAACCAACAAAAAAATCAAACCAAATAAAAACAAACAAACCAAACAAAACAAAGGAAGCAATGAGTTTCAATGTCTATTAAAGAGATGCACATGCTTGCCACACCATCATGGTAGAGCATACACATTTTGTGTCCCTAGACATATGAATGAGAGGGTTAGTGGACAAAGGCATGGAGAATGGGTTAAATATGTTGTATTTCCAGACACATCCCAGCCCAGCTAGCATTAAATCTGCTGCTGCAAGTGCCCTGGCAATGTGGATTCAATCTGATTTTTCCTGTTAGCAGCCATTGAGCTAGGATAGGCACAAACATTAGAGACAAATGTGTTTGTGCAACAGATTTCCATTCCAGGGGCTTCACCTTCTTCCTTTCTGATTTGGGAAAATATCCTGTCCTCTCAGATTATAACCACAGATCAGGATGCTCCTCAGCCCTGTATCCCAAGCACTTCAGTGCTCTCCCCTTCCTGCCTTCCCTGCTTTTCTCCAAGGCTGTGTCTAATTGCTGTAGAACAACAGGAAACAGACTTTATTATTTTTGTATTTGTCACAATTTGCTTAATTTATTTAAGGCTCCTACCTTCTAGAAGGGTCTAGTCCCTAGTAAATACTGTTTATTTCTTTATCTCAGTTATGACTAAACAACTTATGAATTTAGATGATCCTAAAAAGTTGTCATTGTGCACCAAAATCAAAATCAAAGTTACATCAGAAAAACCCAAGCCTGCTTTATTCAGAACTAATGTTCTTGAATGTAAAAACAAATTAACTCTGCCCTATAATCCCCACAGCAGAATAAGCTTCTGCAACATCTGCTTTATTACTGCTGTCCTTTGGAGGAGGAATCCAATTTTCACATTTAACAATGCAGTTGGAACATCTTTTCCTCCTCACAGAGATCTAACCTCATCTTTTCAGTGTCTTCATTCCTTCTTAAGCCTTTGCAGCCCTGGTGCCCATCCTGAAGACATTAGTGCCTGCTCCTTGAAAAGGATAATAAACCTCAGCACAACTGACTCCCAAGTGCATCTGCTCACCCATTTGCTGTAAATCTCTGTACCACAGAGGAGGATGGAGGACAGTGTCCTGGCCCCTAGAGATAACTTTTTGTGACAGGAATTAATAGGAACCCATTGTGCAGCTGATTACATTTCAGGGTTCAGAATAAATTATTGTTTGAACACATTTGTTGACTTAGGCGTCCCATAGTGCTCAGCCTCACCACTGTAATTAGGAGTGGCTACCCCCTGCTTAACAAAATCAAAACATTTCAAAACCAACACTGATGTAAGCAAGTATCAGGTCATTATGGCCTTAGCTCAGATAAGACTTTATCCTCTTCAAGAACTGCAGTGAGTTTTTAATGCTGCTAAAGGCACAACACAGAAGTTCTTTGGATTATTTCTCTTCACCTCTTTAGCTCAGATGGCCATGCAGGCCATCTTACTTTGTCAAAAAGCAGGTAACAGCACTCCTGCCTCTGCCCAGAAGCTGATGTCTTTTCCTGACCCATCCCAGAGCAGGGCTCACACACACAAAGGACACCATGTTGCATGGAATGAGCTCATTGTGGTGACAGCACTGGCAATAAACTCTCCTTTGGTCAGCTCAGGAGAGTGAGCAAACAAACACAGCAGCCTGTCCCCATCCCAAAAAGCCACTACCAACATGGGAACCAAGCTAATGGAACAGAAACCATTCACACAAACACCTCTCAACATATCCCCAGCTTCCAGTGGTGCAGGAATGAAACAGCAAGTTACCCTCTGTGCTGCCAGTGTACGGGGCCGTGCTCTCCTGGGAGGAAACAGAGATGCTCTTGGGACTACAGCAGCTCTCCAGCCTCAAGAGGATGGGTTGAGAGGCAGGGAGAATGGTTAACATGACAGATCTGGGTGTTAAAGGTGCAGCCTTCCCTTCTAAGCTCACTCCTGGCCTATTTGTGTTTGCTCCCCTGTCTGTGGGCAATGAGGAACAGCTAGACCTGAGCTCCAGCACTAACAGAGCCGTTTCAGAAATGTATTTGTGGTGTCCACCTGCAAGATTTCTAAGGTGTCATTTGAGAATTGAAAATGCTTTGCATAATTAATGAGAATTATTGTAAAGCACCCACAAAACACTATATTCCACAGGACTTACCATAATCAGTTTTATCAGTGAATGGTAAAAAACCTCAGATTGATATAAAGTCTTTTGTGGTGACAGCATTGTGAGATGAATGAAAAAACAGATGTCTCCATTTTACATAAGCCTTCAGACTAATGCTTCTAACAGGACACAGCTAATGCCTCGTGGATCATCTTTCTCATGCCCTCCAAGCAATTGTTAAACAAGGGGAAAACCCCAAGGCCAGCCTGCTGCTTCATTCACTACAGCTTTTTCCTTCCCTTTCTCAAAGTTATTGGCAATCAAAGCTGAAAACTGAAGGTGGGCTGCTACACCTTTGACTTGCAGGCCTGAATATTGATGAGCCACAAGAGACAGAGATGGAGAGAGTGACAAAAGGTGAGGGGGAAGAGACAGAAGGTTGGGAACAGCTCGTTTCCCAGCACACACACTGACACACAGGTAGTGTTCACACTGTACCTAGAGAGGCTGCCCTCAGTGGCCAGGCTCGGGGAGTCATCGAGGACATTAGGTTCACTGCAGGAAGGGGCAGGGAGATTAAGAATTTAGGGAAAGAAAATGCAAAAAGCATGTGCTTGTCTCTGTTTTCAAGGGGAAAAAAAAATCAAAGGAATAAAAAAAGGTAAAAAGAGGAGGGTAACATTCATTGGTCTCACACGCTCAACGGCACAAATATGACTCAGGGGAGCTGAAAGAACATCTGGTAACAGCAGCAGTCTGTAGAGAGAGTTCACACTGCATGAAGCCTTCCACATCTCTGCTGAGATTTGGGGAGCTGAGAAGCTCAACAGGATGTGTTTCTAAAGGAAATAAGGCAGGGAACTGCTTTCAAAGCTATTTTCCTGCAGCATTTTGGTTCATTTCAGTTCTATTTACTTTCAGCTTCAGAGAAAGCTTTTTTCCCTTCGCCATGAGCCACAACTTCCTTGAGGGAGGGCTGATCTGTCTCCCATGAGCTATAGACCACTCTCCTGTTGGTGCAACTCTAAGGACAAAAATCTGGGAAACAAGGTCTCCTAGTGCAATGAAACTGTAAATAAACAGCTGGCAGGGGTCTTGGCAAAGGGACACAATTCCAATGCAGCCATCAGGCAGGAGCAGCCTGCTCAGGCCATAGGAAAAACATGAAAGAAAGAGAAAGAAAGAAAGAAGGAAGGAAAGTAGTCTGCTGGGTTACCAGCAGGAAAGCAGTAACAATATTACTTAGCATTAATTAGCTTACATTTGTGAGGCAGTCTGAAAGCCCAGAGACCATCCATAACTCAAAGGGCAGGATGTTGAGGACTGTGATTATGCTTGCTGAGCTGGTCCTTCCCCTACCCAGATGAAAAGTGATTCTCCTGCTGTACCATACACTTAAAAAGCAGAGACTGAAGCTCTGTGTTAATTAAAGACCTTTTTTCTTAGCACCACCATGATTTGGGATAGCACAAAGCTCTCAGTCAGCTGTGACTCTTATGAAGTTTATGCATTGAAGATGGCAGTGAAAGATTGAGGAAAATGCAGTCTTGCATATTAATTTTTCAAGGAACAAAGGGACTGAATCAACTGTGTTCAAGAGTCAGAGGAGTTCCTGTAAGTCCTTTTGTGAAAACTCCCAGATAAAATCTGTGTTACTTCTCTCTTGTAAATCACTTCTCCTATCTCTGCTGGTAGGTACCACAACTGTTAATTTTCCTTCATCTATCAAGGTTATTTCTTTAACTCCGAGCAAGAATGGGGAGGGCACAATGTTGTTTGATTTTCCAGGGGTGGTCAGGACATAATGTAGAATATATTTTTTAAAGGGTTCAAAGGAAATAACATAAATTATTACATCCATTGTTAGATATCCTTGGATAACTATGTCACAGACAAATAAAACCATAAACACAGCTTATTTGGAAAAAAAATCATGTTTAAATGCAAAACCTCTCTCCACATCTTCTAAAGGTGAACATTTCCCAACAGGCTCTTTCTCACTATTCTATGTCAGCCAGCAATAAGGCAAAGTTATTTGTATCAACAAGTATTTCAGGTTTAAAACAGCAGTAAATCCCATCTTTGAACATAGCATTTAGCTTCTCTGATGAGCTAGTTACTGTTCTTAGGAAGGACAAAGAATACATGGAAGAAAACAAATGAAACTGCCTCTGTTCCTCTTTCCCAGCTTCTCAAGATTGCTTCCCAATTCCCTACACAAACTGGGTATGGCCCCCTGGTTCAATGAATGCCCCAAAACCACATTTCCTTTTGCTGTTCAGTGGCAGCAGAGAGAAATAATAAAGTAGAGTGTTTATGAAGCTGTTTAAGAGGAAGGTTACTGGGGATGACAGCTTGTTCTTATGGACCCTACACAACACAGATCACCCTGGAAAATCATTATTTCCAACCCTGCACCCTTGGTCCAACACTATTCCAGGATGAATAAATTTAGCATCACTATGCTGGCACCAATTCCACCACCCCACCTCTCTGATGTACCTGGGCCATTTGTGCTCTGGTTATTAAAATGGGGAAGGTGAAAAGCCCATGTTTTTACCTTTGGCTGGGTAACATGCCCACCTCAGCCTGAGGTGCAGACATGCTGGAGAGATGGCTGGAGAACCGCCTCCTCCCAATGGCACCCATAAGGTATGTTTCCTGTTCACTTACCACACTGGGCATGCTCAGGGAGTCATCTAGAAAGAGAGAAAACACAGGAAAGGAGAGGAAACAACCACCCCCAAACCCCACCTGCATCCCAGCAGTTGTCAAGAGATAACAGGATGCCAAAGGAGTAGCCAGCATTCACTTACCAAGAGACCAAGCCTGCAAATTGGAATATTCTGTTAGATTTACAGCCACAGTGCAGAAAGACATACTCATAAACCTCTGCAGGATGAGGAACCTGACAAACAGGGGACAGACAGGGTTTGTGTATTCTTTAAATGGCTCTCAGGAAAACATGTTTGCAGAATTCAGCTTCCACTAGGGATTAATTCCTGTGATTAATAAATTGCCTGTTAATATACAACATTTCCAGCATAAAGGTTATAAGTGGACATGTTCCTGCTGTCAAATAAACTACCTGCTATGATCTAGCAAAGCACTGTGACAAAAAAGCCAAAATACCTGACAGCAAAATGCAGAACTGACACCCTTCAACACCCTTCAGAGCATGCATTTTAAAATGCCATGAAAATTTGGATAAATTGACTCAAATACATAATACTGCAAGAGAACTATGCAGACAGCAGGACTGCAATCAGGACGGCTTAAAATTTTCAGTACTGTTTGAAATTTTATAAGTATTCAGAAAGAAATTACTTTATTGTGGTTTTTGCCACAGCAACTTGTTAATTACAAGTAAAGAAAACAAAGGGGTGGGTTTGTGTAATTTTCTCTCCTCTTTTTGACCTTTTTTTCAATTCTGATGTACTGAAATATTTTACAGCAGTGTTTATCCAAGGCAGGGCTGAGGGAATAATGCCACAGTTCAGACAGCAAGATGGCACTTACCGTTCCACACGGTGGCTCAGAATGAATCTGAGGCTGAAACCACATTTTGCCACAGTGAGTAAATATCTGAACCATGTATAAGCAGTACAGCTCTGGGTGGAGTGTACAAAATTTGGTGGCGATCCCACTTAGTGGTCAAAGTGGGGAAATAGTTTAGTGGTGAAATGGTGGTGAATTAGTTTGGTGGTGAAATAAACTTGGGCTGAACCTGCAAAGTTTCAGGGTAACTGCTCTTCCCCAAAAGGCAATTCCACTGTAACTGCATGGGCCTTTCTTTTGAGCCCCCCATTTTCATTCCTTCTGTTTGATGCTTTTGGAGATCCTGCTGGAACAGGAATCCCAATACAGAGCCACAGCCCCTGCCCACTGTCAAAATGGCCAAAGAGAGGCCTGGATGCCCAATGCCTTATCAGCACTGACAATTGCACATCAGGCCCTAAAAACCTCCATGTGCCCACCCCTTTGCCCTGCCACAGCTCAGAAGGCAATGAAGAAGTATTTTACAGCCCAAACTTCAACACCATGTACCACCTGCTCAACCTCCTGCTCCTGTGGCCCTTTTATTCCCACTGGGACACGGGGGCAACTGTGGTCCCCCTCCCAGACGGCCTCTGGGCATGAAGAAAACATCCTCAGTGTTGTGGGCGTGGTGTGTGGCCACGTACTTTCTTCATCCTCCTCGTCGGTGCGGCTGAGCGTGTCCTGCGACGCCTGCTGGGAGGGCTCGCTCTCCTGCTCCCACACCGTGCCCGTGCCCGTGTTGGAGCGGGACATGGTGGCCAGGCTCAGGCGGTAGGCAGACGTGGAGGTGCCCACTGTGCTGACAGAGGTCTTCCCTTGGTAAGCTGTGCGAGAGGGGGAAAAGCAAACCCAAGTCACTGGTGGCACTGGAGAGCAACAGCAAGCCAAGCATTCCTGGCATATGGGGAACCTGGAATAATGGGGCAGGGGGGACCTTCTCACCCTCTTCAAATTCCTGACAGGAGGGTGGAGCCACAGGACAAAAGGAAATGTTCTGCAGGCTGCACCAGGAGAGGCTCAGGCTGGACAGGAGGAATTTCTTTATGGAAAGGGTTGATAAGCATAAGAATGGGCTGCCCAGGGCAATGGTGGAGTCACCACCCCTGGAGGTGTTCAGGAAATGACTGGACTTGGGACTTGGTGCCATGGTCTAGTTGACAAGGTGGTGATCAGGCAAAGGTTGAACTTGGAGAAGACTCAGAGATCTTTTCCAACCTTGATGATTCTGTGATACTGTGACAGGGGTGGCAGAGGTGATAAAACACTAGCAGCTGCCTTGCTCACCTCACCTTTCCAAAATCTCTGTTTTACCTATGCAGCCCGATTTTTTACAACCTGCATTTTACAGATCATCTTCAACATTTAGAAACAAGGCAAATTATTGCCAAGGAAAAAAGACGGAAGCATTTCCTTTTGAATTTCTTTTCCTAAGAACTAAACACATAAACCACTTGCCATGTATGAGCAGTGGCTGCCACCTCGTGGCAACAGGGCTGGCTGTCACTGGAGAAAAGTCTCCCATTGTGCAGAGAGAATTCTGAAGTGCCCCATCAGCTCAGGGATGCTGATCTGGATGTCACAGTAGAGGAAAATCAAAAAGACCAGGAGGAAGGAGGAGGAAGATCTACTGCTGCTGAACAGCCAGAGCTTTCTGCACAAGGAGCTTTGGCTTTACAGTGCCCCGGAGGGGCTCACTGCACTGGGGCTGGGGCTGCACAAGCCAGCTGAGCCTGGAATGGGAACTCCGATTTGGTGCAAAAATAGGTGCATTTCACAACTAACCTGGACTGTTCAGTGGCAAGGCTGAGCATAAGCTCCAGGGGCAGGCTGGCAGGGTGTGTGTGGATTGCCCCATTCCCGTTTTAGGCAGAGGCCAGGTCTGCCTCACAACTTCCTGTAGGGGCAAGCAGCTGTTCCAGCCCGGGCTGCTGGCCCTGAGCAGTCCCTGCCTCCCTTACCAGAGCCGCTGTGCACGGCCTCCTTGAGGATCTTGAGCTCGTTGTTGAACTCGGCGATGAGGGAGCTCTTGCAGAGCGGGCGCGGGATGAAGCGCCGCTCCAGCTGGTCCGAGATGTGCTGCCGGGCACTCAGCTCCTCGTGGTTCTCAGCTGGCTGCGCCAGCAGCTGCAAAAGGGGCATCAGTTAGCACTGCAGGGAGGTGGTGCCCAGGAACTGGGACTGGTCTCCAGGCTAGCATGAGCCTGCAGCCAGCAGGCTTTGTAGGCAAGAGGTTTTGACTCCATCTGTGAGGTTTCCACCTGTCTTTCAGAGGAAATCTTCTATTTGACTGAACAGAGATCAAAACCTCAGTGGCACAGGGTACACGGAGGGCTCCCTTATGCTAAGCTCACAATCCTATCATGGGACACTTTCTTCCTCCATGACGATTTAGTCAGTTCCAAAGACTAGGCTAAATAAAGCAGAGTACCATGTGCTAGTCTACCTGGTAACTGGCAAGGAACTGTGGTTAACTTAAACTCAAACCCCAGATGCTTTGTCACAGACATGTTCTATGAAAAATCCTTTCCTTAGGATTTTTTCTGCTGAGAATCTGAGAGGCCTCAGGAACAAAATGTAAGCAATGGTTATCTGCTGCTGTGGAATGCAACAGGTGGATCTGTGATTGGTCTCATGTGGTTGTTTTTAACTAATGGCCAATCACAGTCCAGCTGTGTCTCTGTCTAGTCAGACACAGGATTTTGTTATCATTCTTCTTTGGCTTTCCTTGCTAGCCTTCTGATGAAATCCTTTCTTCTATTCTTTTAATATAATTTTAATATAATATATATCATAAAATAATAAATCAAGCCTTCTGAAACATGAAGTCAACATTCTCATCTCTTCCCTGGTCCTGAGACCCCTGCAAACATCTCCACAATGCCTTAGCCTAGCAGCTGCCTGTTCACCCACTAAAGTCCTGTCAGAGCCTTCAACCAAGAGATGGAAAGGGGAGTGGTCCTTCCTGCCTGTTAGCTGTATTGCCCAGCTCTGTGCAGAAGAGATATTATTACAAGATTTCTGCCAACACCCTCCCAGGTTCAGCACATCCACACTCCTTCCAAGGGCTCTGAATATCTTCATTGTAGAATTAAGTCCATATGCAGATCCCCCTCCAGAGGAACTAAGACTAGCTGTACTCCATGGATCAGAGCTCCTGGATGACTGGCATGCTCTGTAGTTTTGGCTAGGAAAGAGCTCTGTGATTTCATTTCAAAGGGTTCTTAGACCTGCTAACTTCTGAAAGGCCACTCACTCACTGCATGGAGCTCTTGCAGCAGTGCTGTTCCTGTGCTCTCACTGGGCAAGAAGGGCTAGCCTGCCTTCAGGGAGTGACACAGCAGGAGCCAAAGCAGTGTTACCTTGCACTGGATGAAGGGCCGGAGGAGCACAAAGATGGGGATCCGTGTCCGCACGATGAAGTCGAGGAAATCCCACAGGGCCAGCCCTCCCACCTTGCGCAGCGCCATCTCTTTCACTTGCAGGCTCAGCCAGTACCACTGGCTGTCCAGCTGGCGTTCAAAGCAAACAAGGATCACCTTCAGGGCTACAGGGGAACACACACCAGCAAAGGGCGGTCAGACATGTCACCAGTGTCCCCCATGAGCACTGGGGGCAGGACAGGGGGGCCACAGTGAGCATGAACTCACACGGGCACGCTCTGCCTGCACACCTCAGATCACAACTGGCTTCTCCATCACTCTCCAAACATGGCAGGGAAGGAGCAAACAGCCTTCCAGTAGTAAAGGCCTCAGGATCAGGACTGGCAGTCCCACTCAAGAGAAATTTTTCTACTTCATACTTAACTTCCTCTGTATTTTCTTGCTCTGCTGTTCCCTCTCCCTTCCCTGCAGAGTTATTTTGTCTTTTCAGAATCAGATATTTTGAAAACAACTCAGGAGGAAAACAGCCCTGGCTGATCAGACAACCTCAGAAGCATTGACCAAGCATATCCACACAACAGTGAGCACAATAATCTGCAGATGATTTATAGGGTGATGACAAGAACCTTTCTAGCAGGGCAGCTGCATGAGTCATGGCCATACTGCAATTTAAATACAAATATGGTCCAGCAAACCAAGGGCAGTAATTCACAAGAGCAAGAGCATGGCATTACAAATGGGGATGAACAGCAATCAAGTTCAGAACAATGCTCTGCATTAAAGTGGGCAGTGATTAACACTTGGCTCACTGGAGAAACAAGGAATCTCCCCCTTTCCATGCTCCCCTGCTCTGGTAAAAACAGCAAGGCCTGTGAATTGTTGGGGGGAAGTTGACTACTCCATTTTTCTTATCGGGATGGCCAAGACTTCTCAGCCATTATACATCTGTATCCTGGTTTGTTTGGGTGGGGGGCTAAATCAGTGATGAACTGCCAATTTTTCATCAGATTTACTCCATTCCTCACATATAGGTTAACAAAGACCCGGGAATAAATCTTCAGATAAATGCCCTCACAAAATCAGAAGCAGAGAAACTGTTTCTGAAGGGCTGCTTTAGACTAAACTGTCCCTGTCTAGGCCTGACTGCCCTCAGTGGTGCTGCATCTCCAGTTTAATTATTTTTTGGTGCTCTCTGCAGCCTTGAGCACTCAGTCCCTTGCCAGTGGTGAGCAGGAGCCCTGACTCACCCAGGTAGGCAGCCTGGCTGGTGGATTCCGCCAGCCCCTCCCGGCGCAGGTCCTTGCCCGCGTCCCCGGGGGTGGAGCAGTGGGCGGGGGAGCTCTCCAGCATGAAATTCTTGCTGCGGGAAGTGCTGATGATGCGAGGAGGCAGGAGGATATTGATAACGGTCTGGAGCAGCAGCAGGACCTCAGGCTGCTCCAGCCAGGGGCTGTCTGAGATGCAGTGGGAGGGGAAAGAGAGAGAAAGGTCAGGCTACATCCCATCAAAGACACCCAAAAGATCCAGACCCTGATCAGCTCCAAAATGAGGTGCATCTCAAATGTCCCCTAAGCCAAAACTCCGTCCCCCACACCTTGTTATGCTGCTTCTCCTCCTGCAAGCAAAGGCAAAGTTTATTTTGGCACCGACACAAACACACACAAACACAGAGCTACACAGCACAAAGAAATGTCCTGTTCAGTGGTCTCACTTCCTTCTGGCATGCCCCTCTCCCTTTACTCTTTGCTTTCATTTAGGGATTTACCAGTGAAGACCCTCTAGAGCAGAAAGCAAGGAGCAGGACTTGTGCAAGACAAGTGGCATGGATTGGGCAAACTGTGATCCATGGGGGCACACAATTTCTGTGATCTTTGCTCCCCTCTGTGACTTCTGCTACAACAGATTTGTCTTGCCCTGCACTCCAGTTTCAAAAGCAGAGCACATCTGTGTAAGAGCTGACACAAGAACCAAGGCACAGCTGAAATAAAGAGAAGAAATAATAACTAATCCCAATGGGGCTCTTTTCAGTCTCAGACCCAGAGGGCACTTAGCTGACATACTGCCAGTGACAGAAAACCAAATTAAAAAAATAAAAATTAAAATAAAATACAGAGAGCAAGGAAAGTGCAAACATCAGTTGTCAGAAAAAGGGGGACAAAAGTTCTTTTTGTTAAATTAGTCAGACCTTTGCTTCCAGATCCTACTGTGAGCACAAATGGAATCAGTAGGTTTAAAAGCATTCCTTCCCTTCTTTCCTGATTGGTGAATGGGGAGACGACATGGCTTAGGGGGAAATCTTCTTTCAAAGCCTGTGCAGTAATAATAAAAAAGGATTAAACCATTTCATCAGCAGATCACACACACAAGTCACTGCAGGGAGTGATGATCCCTGTTCACACAGCACCACACCAGCATGGATAACCTGATTGAGTGAGGTGCCCTCAGACCACTCAGTCAGGAGTAAAGGGAATTCACAGGGTAGCACAGGGATCACTGCTCATGTCATAGCCAAACATCAGCAGCCTGCACTCCTAACTCCCAGTTCTCATTAACAGATCACATGTATCCCACAGGAGTCAGCTGAGTGCCAGTCCTGAGCTCTGCACTGCTCTGAGTGATACCAGGATCTGACACAGAGAATAAAAAAGGAACAGAGGAAACTGCACAAATGACATTATCTAAATATTCTCCTGTCCGAACATGGAGACTATTCCCAAAACATATTTTTGTTCTGCCTCACTTTGTGCTGCCCTGTCATCCTCCCTGAGACAAAGAATGAACTCCTGAAAAATAAACAAAATGCATGTTTACTTCTTGACACACAGTCAAGCTTAGATTGAAAGGTCTTTCACCTTTTTTAGAGGAGGTAATTCAGATGGCTGTCACTAGAACGTTTGCTCATTTACAACATCCCAGTTGCTACAGACTTAGCTGTGAAATGCAACTCAACCTTGCAACTCCTCAACCTAGCACACCTGGGCTGAGAAATTCTAGGAGATGTTTTCTGATGGGGTGTGAAGTACTTGTGCTTTGTATTCTGCTGGAATACAACTGGGAATTATGACTCGTGTTTTTCCTGACATGTTCGGTTTTCATTACATTTAAGTCCACACATGACTGAACAGAGAAAAGAGCATAATAAATGTTCCCCATAATCAAATTAATTTGGTTTTTAGTAGATGATATTTTGGGTTTTTAGTAGATGGTATTTCACAGCAGGTGAAAGTGGCCTTTTGTTTTCATTTGTTTTGATTAAAGAACCATTACCTCAGAGCTGGAAGAAATCTGTTCTCCTTCTGTGTCAGTTTGTACCAAAAAGTCCTTTTGTACCTCATGTTCTGAGGGACAGCTTTGTGTGTTGGTCCCTGTAAGCCTTCCTTCCCAAGCCACCCTGCTCCCCAGAAATGCCTGCCTAAGTATTCAACTGGATGTACCAATGCATGTTTTAAAATGCAAGTTGGAGCTAGATAAGGAAATTTGTCACTTCTTTAGTCACTATTAGACTAATTTCATGCCAGTGGGGAAGAAAAGGGACACTGAGGCATAAAGACTCTGTAAAAAGTTACAGTGCTGCTATGAGAAAGGAATAGTGGTGAAATTCTCCAAAAAGCCTGGATTTTTTTTTTCATTCTGGCAACAAGGATACCATTGAGTCAGCAGCTGAAAAGCCAAGTTGCCCTGCTTTTTGTGCTGGCACACTGTGTGACCAGCTCAGCTAAGAGCAGAAGAGCACAAACCCTGCTCTCAGTTACACACATGGTCCCACAGGAAGACAGGAAGGGATGTGACTAAAGCCAGGGCCCATCCTCCTGTGGCAGAAGGATTCTAACTCCTTAGATCCTGCAGAGAATCCTGACCTGCTTGTTAGAGCCTTACACAGCATCCATCAGCCAAACTCCCTGCATTTCAATGGCAGTGTTAAGCTGATGGATGCTTGCTGTGGGCTTGGCCCCAACAGATGAGTTCTGAGCTCAGTTCAAGCCTTCAGAAAGAAGGGAGAATTTACATGTCGCTTCTCGTTAATTTTTGATGCACATTCCACAGTTTTTGCCCAGCTTTTGCAGAAAGCAAACAGAGCACTGATGAGTTGGTGCCTCAACCAGAAGCTCTAGAGGCCTGGCCGTGGGCCAGGGCAGACACACCTGTATCTGCAATGCTACAAGCCGGACAACAGCTGTGCTGAAGGGCAGAGGTGGCGAGAGATAAGGGCTGAGATGAAGAAGGGGTAATCCGTCAGCCACACTGGAGGGTCCTACCACTCCCATCACCTGCAATACAAACAGAGCACATCACCACAGCTGGCTACTTACAGTTTCACCCATGCCATATCCTCCAACGGCAGTGAAATGGAGGTGCTTCCATTGAGCACTGAGCTGGGGTGGATCTAGCAGAACCAGCCCCCCCAGTGGTCCTGGCAGGAGCTGGGGCCGGTGAGGGGACGGTGTTCTAGCAAGGAAAGGGAGGGGAAAGAGGGGAACCAGCATGGATGGGAGGAGTGCACAGGGAACCCGGTACATTTGTAAATGTACCCAGTACCAGCCCTGAATGACCAGCACTGGACTGGTGGAACAGCTAGAGTTGGAGGATATGTCATTTGACAACTGTAACAAATAAAAATCTGTCAGCAAAGCAAAAAGTCTGCATTGAAAGTGGACATTTTTCCCTTCCCTCGCTTGAAAAATAATGTCCTAAGTCTGACCCAAGCCAGGTTTTGTACAATGTTCAGATTCCTCTCAAGCACAGCCTGTTTTGGGGAACTCTAAGCATGATTCCTCTCAGCTGACTGTCTGAAGCAGAGTCACCTGCATGTGACCTGGTTGTCTGGAGCTCCTTGAATAATCACCACAGGGAAACAGCACTTGTGGGAGGGAGTTATTTGGACTGCTTGTGATGTGTCCCTCAGGAGCAATTAAATCACAGGCCTGCATGGGCCTGTTTCTCACCATGACCAGACACATCCAGATGACAGGAACAGGGGGAAGGCACCTGGCCACACCTAAGCTCAGGGGAGATGAAAGCATGCTTCTCTTCCAAATTCAGCCTGGGGAAAAAGGCAGTAACCAGTTTTTTGCCAGAAAACCAAAGGACAATTTAGAAGGGAAAGAGTCAGAGCCCTTTCTTTACATCACTATGCATTATCATTGATATATTTCCCCATTTTCCTGGCTGATTGATTTTTGGGCTTCATGATTTACACCTGATACACACCATGCAGTCAGTGCTCCCACAGCTCCCAGTGCAATAAGGTAAAACACTTGTAGTATGATGTGTTCCTGGTAGCTCTCCCTGGTGTTCCCAGCCAGCAGAACATAAGCACAATGACTGCACTTCAGCACTGCAGAGCTTTCTGCTGTTTTTAGAGCACTGGCTAATTGTTGCTGTGGGCCCTTTGGAGAGCTCACTGGGGGGATTCAGTCTGCCATGCCTGCTTGACAAACTGCAATGCCATTCCAAACTCCTGCTTGAGCTAGCTGTGTAGCAACCTCCCCATGTAACAGCTCTTAAGTCATCTGAGGGCCCAGATTTGCATTATAGGCTCTGACAGGTTGGAGCTTCCCTGCCCTTGCAGCAATCAGTGCTGAATTGAGTTGAAGGACAGGAACCTGGGAAAACCTGACATTGCATTTTAGCTAGTGATCATTGTTTTTAAAGGCCCTCAGAGCACTGGTGAATCCTGAAATGTTTTTGGTAAGATGCAAGATAAGGTTATAACATTTGTGCTCTAAGGAGAAAATGTTATAAACCCCAATAACAGTAAAATTCTAGTGCAGCCTTTCCCCCTTAATTAATATTTTTTGCACATGGAATGAAAGCATGCTTATTTGCCCAAGTGGCTGGAGTTCCATGGATATCCAAGTAGAGGCTTGCCCCCAGTGCAACAGCTACAGAAACTCCATGGCCTACCACTGAGTGACCAGGCAAACTCTGCCCATATCACTTGTCTGTTGCAACACTCTCAGGTGTCACTGCCATATTTTCTGAAAAATTCCTTCGCCAGGACTTCTCCTGGAAAGTTGAGAAGCCTCAAAAAAAAAAATGTAAATAACAACTATCTGATTCGCTTCTCCTGTGTTTGCTGCTTTGGAACGTGGTCTGGACATTGTTTAACAACAGGTGCATGTTTGATTGGTTCCATGTGAATTGTTTTTACTTAATGACCAATCACCATCAGCTGTGTCAGACTCTGAAGAGTCAGTCACGAGTTTTTATTATTCATTCTTGCTAAGCCTTCTGTCTGTATCCTTTCTCCTTCATTAGTATAGTTTTAGTATAATAGAATAGAATAAATATAATAATAAATCAGCCTTCTGAGAACACAGAGTCAGATTCTCATCTCTCACCTCATCCTGGAGACCTCACAAACACCACACTTAGGGGCATAAACTTTCCTAAGAGAGGGATCTGAATATTGTACAGTGCAAACCTGTACCAGATCAGGCCTGGGACATTACAAACAGTGGAGTCAATTCACCTTGCAAACCCTTCTGACTATGCAGCACCCGCTGGCCTCTGGCAGAGCCACCGGGGCCCTCCCCACTGGGGACGGTAGGTATCCCCAGTGCCCCCCTCTCCCCATCTACCAGGTGTGTGCAGTCTCCACCACCCCACTCTCCAACTTGCAGCCCTCAGCTCTCAGCTCAGTCTGGCAAAGGCCGATCTTCAAAGTGGTGCGTGGGAAGGGATGGAAGAGAAATCGCTCGACCGCTGCTGCCGGTCACGGTATCTCCCCATGCACCACTTCAAAAATGAACCTTCCTGTCTCTGGTGTCACCTGCAGAGTCCCCTCGTGAGGGGTAAAGGGGACAGGCAAAATGACAGGAATGGGAATAAGCTGTCATCTTCAGTCCAGAGAAACCAACAGCAGGGGGAAGGAAGGTTTAGCAAAGGTTCATGGCGTTGCCGCTCGACTACTCACCAGATTGACACAGACATTGATCAGAGACCTAAGGTGAGGCAGGAAGGATATGATAGGCTGCCTCTGAAGTGTCAAACAAACCCCTTCAATCAAACTGCTGGCAGGCTCCCACTCAACCTGGCGCCTGCAATACAACAGTAGGTGCCATTAGCCGCGGGCTCCGGCCCCCCACCAGACGCCCAGACACGGTGACCGACACACAGTGACAGACGTGTCACACAGCCACGATGGGTGTCCGGGAGCAGCACGGAGTGCCCGCAGGGAGAGCGCTGGTCCGGGAGGGACAGAGCACAGAGCAGAGACGAGAGACGCGGCACAGCGGGCTGGGGCTGCCCACACACACCCCTC
>JAHXMQ010012342.1:2585080-2597191 GCA_020466415.1 Ammodramus savannarum pratensis | reverse complement strand
CACAGCGGCCTCAGGTGTGCCTGTGTGGGGAAAGGCACAGAGCAGAGACGAGAGGCAGCACAGCGGGCGGGGGCTGCCCACACACACCCCTCACCTCACGGCAGGAGCTGCTTTCTCTCCCTGATGCCTCCCTGCCACTGAGGAAGGCCGCACAGTGCCGTGCCCGTGTGGGGAAAGGCCTGCTGTGCTGACACCATGCACTCCATCTCGTGTGGCTCCTGGATGTTCCTGCTGTCATGAACAAACCTCACCACCCTGAGTGCCCTCTGTGGGATCCTCTGCAGCTCCTCTGGCTGCTCCTCAGTGTCACTCCCAAACACACTGCCCTAAATGTAAACTGGCCCAGCTGTATAATCTTCATCTCCACCTCATTCCAGGACCCTTCATTCCAGGATGCTTTCTGCCCTGACACTTTGCTTTCCTCACCAAAACAAAATGTAGGGATTACGCCAGATGCTGAAAGGATTTCCCTTCCTAATCATAAGCATAGGAAACATCCAAGTGGTTCACACCTTTCATCTCAGGGCCTGACTCTCTGCTGGCATTGTAGTTCACAAGCCAGCATCTGACTGTATTTACTGGCACAGAAAGACAAAAGGCTGGCACAGCTTGCCAGCTCAAGCCTTAAACAATACCCCAGTCAAGCTCTTCAGGTAACTTCTCAGAGCCACATGGGGAATCAAGGGATCTCTATGAAAGCTCTTCTCCAGACCAACATAAATCTCACCTTCGGGCATCCACTGTCACTAAATCCCCAGAACAGAGGTTCGTTCTGGTTCTTACACATCCACTGATTACAGCAGACACTGGGTTTGGAGTGGGATGCCCACAGGAAGCAGTGTGTGAGATTCTGATCCTGAGTATCCCAAGGGATGGCTCCTGGGCTCCTGCACCCAGACCCATCCCAAAGAGACTGCTTGACTCAGTGATGCTCAAATCTAGTTGCTGCATTTGGTCCAGTGGCTTTGCTGTCCTTTTGTGGACAAAAGAGTAATTTAAGCCAAGCAGAGGTACAGCCATAGAGAGAGAGAATATGAAAGGAATTTTAATTTATGGACATCCATTCAACTTATATGAGGAAGAAAGATCTTCAGGAAAAGCAACCCCTATCTGCCTTTGAGGCATAAGAAAATATGAGCGGGGAAAGAAGGAATGGATGAGAAACAGGCAAGACATGGCAAAGAATCAAATCAACAGGACAGAGAAACACCAAAATTTCTGCCTCTGAATTCCCTAGAAGGGTGGAGTTTTTTGAAGCAGGTTAGCCAAAGAAAAGGATAGTGATGCCAGAAAGAAGATATCACCTCCCTATTATTGTTCCATCTTTTATTCCTACTAGGACATACTTCTGATGTTCTCTAACATGATTTGGCTTCTCAGCTGAGACTGCCAATGAAGTGCCATTCAAGCAGTTGAGGACATGTGCCCATGAGGGTGACCAAGACCAATCCCTCTTTTTACTCAGATCACTGGAAAATTCACAGTTCTGAGTGATTTTATACCACCCATCACTGGATTTGTACCACTGCCTCCAATCAGGGATGCTCCACAGTCAATATTTCTTGAAGTTTCCAAAGCCTGTATGTACCATAATGTCATTGTGTGATCTATCAGGCTTCCACTCGGCATGGACCTGAGGCAGCTGATGCAGTTCTTTGTCTTTTACTAGGGAGCAATCAGAATCTACTGCATAGCTCCTGACTATTTGTGTCTTTACAGAGGACATAACAGTATTGCCATGCTAGAAATACTCTTACTATTGTCTAACTTTAAAAAACTCACAGCAGAAGTTAATTAAAAGGGCAATGAGATGGAAAAAACCCTGAAGACTTCTTTTCAGGAAAGAAAAATGACGTTTCTGGAAGTTCTCTCTTTAGCTCTTAATAACCACACTGCTACCAGAAGACACCACAAAAACATCAACATAAACACACTTACAGAGATAAAAACACCTGCAATTTTCTGGTGTGTTATAAAGGCTCACTGCAACACGACAGCAGATGACGTACCCACACTTCAAGGCTTGCAACATCAGAAACGGACCCCAGAGGGTTTCCAGACCACCTGCTCACCTCAGCGTGGGCATCTTGTGAATTTTATTGAACATACGATCCAATCTCTTTAGGATGAGGATCAGGGCAGGTCTCACCGCCTCGGCTGTCCAGTCGGTGATGGGCAGCATCTCCATGATGTAGCGCCGGAGCCCGCGGCTCTCCATGGTCTGCGTGTCGTAAGGAGCCAGCTTCAGCAGGGAGTGGGCGATTTCTGCCAGCCTGAAACCAAGGGCATTGGGAGAAAAGTGAATACAACCTGCATTCCTGTGCCCATTCTTTTGCCTCTTTCCTGCCAAAGTCGGGATTCCATAGTGAGATGGTATTTCTCATTGGGACTCAGATGTTTATTAGCTCTTATCTATGTTACAGCCTCACAAACCGTGACTCCTACAGAACTTCTCTCTAACAAAAATGGAGCCACATCTCTTTCTCTACGAGGCCTTTTAAGGATAAACCATCCAATTAAGAAATGACACCTAAACTATTTTTACTTTTAACCCAATAATCAACCACCCATGCCCACAATGTTGATTTTTTTTATCCAGTTACACAATACTACCCAAACTAGAAAGAAGAAGGTGAAGAAGGACCAGCCTCTATAGGAATGTGCCCCCTATTGACAGAGTGACAAAACTATCCTTTGTCCCCTCAAAAAAGAAGGAAGCCCAGAAGTTTCTCTCCTGGATTGGGTGTAAAAGGCATCTCATAGGACTGAAGAACTTCACCTCAAACTTAAGGATAGGAGCCAAAACTGGGCAGGAGCCATAAAGTCCCACCTGGGCAATTTACTAGAAAAAGAAGATAACAAAGAAACTAATCACGTTTGTGAGGTGTTTTACCAGAAGCAAGAACCTCTTGCACCTGGATCCATTTTTCTCTGTAAGGAGTTTGTTATTTTGTCTTTTATTAAAACATTTTATTTCCAACACTGCAACAGAAGCCATCCTGCTGATTTTATGCCTCCAAGGGTAGCTGAACTACCTTGAGTGAGAAATAGATCCCCAAGAGCTTATGAGACCTTGCTCAAAGAAGCTCCTATTACTAGCCTCCACCCTAAAACCTTCATCTTGCTTTATATATATATTACTGTATTCTAAAACCTTAAACTCCTACATTTTTCACCATGTGCTATTACACACTTCTATTCAAACTCCACACCCACAATCCCAGTTCTGTCATTCAATTTTGGAAGCCTTCTCCACAGTCTCAGGTCAAATGCAGTGTTCTTTTGGGGGTCAGTGTCAGCACAGAAAGCTTAAAATTCTCAGCATCCAGGGTTCCAACATTTCTACACAAGTGCCAAAGAACTAGCATATAAATATTCATGATCCTAATGAAAAGAAAATGGTGCAAAAGTCAAATGTGCTGTAAATTAAACTCTTAGATCTGATACCACAGTTCTGGTCTGTTAAGACTGTTTTGCTGGAATCACTGTTTATATTTATGAACACATGAGTGGTCTAAAAATTACTTTTACATTGACATTCAATGCACCAAGGGCACATCAGGAATCACTCATCTGGGTAGCTAAAACCAGAGTATCTGTGCTGGCAGTAAGACTATAACATTGCAAAATTCACATTGCCTGTGAAACACAGACCTGACATCACCTGATTGTCAGTTAATGAGTGACTTGGTTTTGTTCTGTGCTTGTTTTTCAGCATTACCACTTTAGGAAGTGTCACTGTGCGATTTTCAGGTGTTAAGTTTTAAAAATAAAGTGTCCATAGGTTTACACAACATGTCCCTTGTAGGACTGCTCCCTGCAGTTTTTATTTGTTTCTCCTAACACCTCTACAGATTGTGTTGCTGTTGCTTTTTCCACTATCCCAGATGGCATTGCCAATGGCATTTTTTTGTATTCACTGTGAAATATCATGGCAGCATTTGACTTACACTTGCAGTTTGACAAAAATCTACTGAAATACTTGGATGTTTGTGGTAAGCAAAGACCAGAAATAAACCATGAAACATCAACAGACTTTGTATTGGATGATTACAGTACAATCCTATCCATATTGTGGGGGCATTTCTGAAATGCATCCAAGTAATGGAACATATTTCTATTCTCTTTATATTCTGCCTAGTAATATCAAGGGCAACAAGTTCCTCAGATTAACCAAAACTGGTAGAAAATTCGGTTTTATCCAGTATTTCTTTATTATTCCTTTTTTAAACTGCTTTGTCCTACTATGAAGTAGGTCTGCTTTCTTAAGTGCTGTGAAATTTAAATTATCATATAATTAAGCTTCTTGCCAGCAATACCAGTTCCATGCAATGATATATAAAAACTTCCTTATGCATTATAAAGTGTGAGATCCATTTCATTCAACTTGAAACATCAATCTCAATTAATCTGCTAGCTCCTTCCTAGCAGAAACAAGCAACCTGAGAAATTTTTATCTTCCTGAAATACTGGGGTAAACAGTTGGATGTGCATCTTCCTTTCCATTGGGCGCAAAAAGATACACATCACTTTTGAAGACTAAACATTTGACTTTTAAATGGTTGAAATGGGGTGAGATGAATCCTGTCTGAAGTGCCTAGCATATTATCCTGTTTTCTGAAGCCTCTGAAATGGCAACTGTCAGCCTCCCAAGACCATGAGTGTCACATCACATTGTGATCAATCTGCTCTCCATGAAAAACTGTGTTTGTCCTACAGTGGTTAAATCCTGTCTGTCATGTCACTGATACTTATGAATTTATGTAAGAATCAAGATATGTTGCTTTTATTTAGAGATAATGATGATTAAGCATTTTAGGTCACAACCTTGACAAAGCAGCTATTTCTAGCACTTTGCAGGAGACTTAAAAGAATCAGAGCACAACTCATTATCTGCTGTAAATCACTGTCAGCTTTACTGCTGTAACCTCTGACCATGAGAGTCAGAGGTTTTCTCTCTTGAAAAGAGAGCAGCATTTGCCAGCTGCTAGTGTAAATGAAAAACTGACAAAATAATCAGATCTTGTCCCAGTTATTGCTTCCCAGCAGCAATTTATGTTATTTTGTGTTTACCATGAACAGCAAACTCAGAGACTCAGGCCCAAAGTGCCAGGAGGCCCTACCCCAAATTTCTTCCAGGTCAGCACCACGTGAAACCATTTGCAGTGAGCATGCAACCCATGAGCTGGACTCAGTGCAGCACTTGAGGAAAAGACTTGTGCATCTGCTGCATCACATGCTGAGGTGCTGGGCTGTAAATGGCCTCAGTCCCATCCTTCCCTGTATTTCAGGCACTTAGAAAGTGGCTGTTCTGCCTTTCTTGCTTGTGAGCTGCTGGCTCTGATGCACAGTGCCACTGGAGAGGATAAATTATGTATTCAAGCAGCTGGGCAGCTTCCCCAGCCCTTGCCCTGCACAGATTTATCTTGTTCTCATACATCAGAGGGAGCTGTTTCAGGTGGGGGTCAGAATGAGACCACAGGAAATCTTAAGAAACCTTCTTTATACACGAGCAGCATCAGTACAATCTGAGGAACATCCAAAACAGCCTCTGCACCTTTCAGACAAAAGCATGCACCTATACAACCAAAAAGTGATTGCATCTGTTATTATGAAAAAGAAAGGAATCCCCCTGAGATGAATGCCTGTGGAATACCTCATGTGGGACTTGACATCCAGCAGCTCCAGAGAAGTCACCCGGGGCTCACCAGCCAGATTCTGCAAAATCTTCAGCCTGGGGCCGCAGTGCTTGTAGAACTCTGTGCAGATATTCAGCAACGACTCCCGGGGTCTCCTGAACTCCTCCCTGGCAATTCTTTCATCCAGCTCCTCTCGGGGAAGGCCCTGGCCCTCCTCCATTAAGTGAAGGTTCTCCCTGGAGGATACAAAGTAAGACACAGTATTTATTATATGCTGTGGATCCTCAGGGATAGATTACAACAACCTCTTCATCTTCTTTTTGCAACAGATGCTTTCCTCTGCAATTGAAAGAAAGGGAGTTGCATCTGCAATTGAGAAACAAAAAGAGGGAAGTTATAATCTTCCAAGTCTTGCTAAAAATGTAAATATTTTCTGTATCAACTATCTTTTGATACCTTCCCTGAAAAAAGGCTGCCTGTCACAGCAACCATGTGTAGGAATGTTTCATCACACTTCAGGGGAGACTGGGATAAAATGTTACTGTACCTGATAAAGTGTAGTTTGGCTCCCTGTTCTGGGTACCTGGGAAAACAGAAACAGTGAGGTTGCAAACAGCAACTCAGCAATGCCTAAACTTGCCTTTCTAAAACAAAGTGACACTGTTCTAGCCCAGGGGTTTGTGCACCATGGTCAGGATGGTATCTTGTGCCACTGGAACAATGCCTACACTGATCACACTGAATTGCCTTTATCTCCCAACTTCCATCAAAAAAACATATTCCTAGAGTTATTAGCCTTATTCTGAAAGGAAAAATTCAGGCTTGAAAACCATCGCTCTCCAGTGATTTCTCTTACTGATTTTCACCCCTGATTTTTTCACTCTGGTTTCTCTTTCACAAAACCAGAGCTCACCAAGTGAAAAGAATACCTCAGAGTGGTTTTTTTTTGTTTGTTTTATTGTCATTTTCTCTTGTTACTTCTTTTTTAGAAAGCATTAATAGACCCTGCACCACTTGGCTACCATGTCCAAGGCTTGAACCAAGGCTAGTAATCATTCTAACATTGTGAGACTCCTGCTGTTGCTAGCAGATGTCTGTGGCAATAATAACAGAAGAAACAAGTGCAGGAAACCTAGAGCAGTGCAGAAATATTTTGGATCAGAGGCTGAATGTCTGATAATGAGAAAAATCTGGAAATGTAAGTCAAGATGCCTGAGTCTCACTGCACTGGGAATGTCTACATTGTCTGTCAGCAGATACATTTGAACTGCTCTCCAAAATCAGCAGATAGGTAATAAAGGACTATTTTCCATTAAACCTTATTCTCCTTAGAGTGAGCAATCTTGCAAATGAAGTAAATGGCCCACTTCATACTTCAGCTTGCCTGGTTTATCTGCTGGTTTGTCATGTCTGGAGTTTATCTGCTCCTCAGATCAGGGATTGAAAGTCAAAGCCATGTTTTAACCATGACTGAATAGAACAGACTCATGCCAGGAGTTATCAACCAAGATGTGTACACATTTATAAACTGACATAATAGCCCTTGGATGATCCATGCAGAAATTGATTTCTAAATCCCTTGAATTAAAAAAAAAGATAGGTAATAACTTGGAAAACTCCAGAAAAACAGCTACCCTGGCTTTTGCTAGGCTACAATTCCCCTTCCAGCACAAACATTCAGATTTTTAGCACAATAATGCATAGCCTGGCCAGGAGAAAGCAGGGATGCCTGCTAAAAAAAAAAAAAAAAACAAAAAAAAAAAACAAAAAAAAAAAAAAAAACAAAAAAAAAAAAAAACAAAAAAAAAAACCCACAAAAAAAACCCCCACAAACAAAAAACTTGACAATCCCAAATGTTAGTGGGGCATTAGGCCCTTCCTCTATGACCAAGTAAATTGTCAGTGGCCTTGTCTATTTTGCAGCAGGCTAACTGGAATGGCCACTATTGCCAAGGATCAAAATTACAGTTCACTGGTGCCATGTCCTTCTTTGCTTCCTTCTTCTGTAAGAAAGTTCTTTGGTGTTTTGTTTTGTTGGGGTTTTTTTTAAGAAGGACAAGAATATTTCCAGGCATTACTTTGACTTCTCTCAAGCTCTCAGCTACCCCTCCTGTGCTATCTGTAACTGCAAAAAATCCCCAGACAAATGTGGAGGAAAGAGATCACAGGAATGTACAAGGAAATGGGAAAGGGAACAAAAGAAAACTAGAGGAGGTGCCAGTGTCTGAAAACCTCAGCTGATGGGCAATTTGTGTTTGTACAGGTGTTCAGCCCCTTGGAACAAGGCCTGAAGGATCTGACCCTTCTGCTGGCCAAGCATGCTCTTCCCACTGGTCACTTTGACACTGGACTCAGCAGGAAGCAAAGCAGAGAATGAGAGAGCTTCAGCAATATATTTCTAGAGGGCAGAAAGAAGAATTAATAATTTAGGATGTGTGTCTTCCATTTTGATACTCTGGTCTTCTATGGTTTTAAACTAGAAATCCTAGTCTTAGCTATTTTGGTTAAATTCAGAAATGCAGTCCTAAGGAATGTGCACTTTGGATGTGACTGTTTTCCCCCACAGTACAGTACCCAGAGCACTCCCTCAAGCTGTCTGAGATATTACCTTACTAAAAAAATCAAACAGAACAAACAAAAGTGGTTCAGAAAATGAAAAAAGAAAGAAAAGCCTTACCTGGTGTTCACACCTGCAGACATGGTATGGTTTGCTGTTGTGGTCCCTTTATGGCCTTGGTCACATCGACTCATCTGTGGGGCTGTCATAGGCCTGGCAGGGAGAAGGTGAACAGCACACCACACATTAAATCTAACAAGCACAAAGAAATTCTGCTTTTCCTCTGAGAACTTGCCCTGATTTTACCAAGTCTGAAAAACTCAAGCTAAGCTGTGTGTTGTGGCCTCCTGGGCACTCCCTGTCCCTGCACAGACAAGAAAATGCAGGCTCAGCCCCTTGGCCCACGTGTGTTACCTGGTGAGAACTTCCACACTGTACAGGAGGGCCTGCAAAGAGGTGGCAAGGGCACCCATGGAAGCAATCTCCTCACGAGCTGCTGTCCCCGTGTCCACCTGAGAGGTCTGGCGCTTCAGCTTCTGCAAGTAACAGGGAACCAGGGCTTCCAGGACCATCAGCATCTGCAGGCTGGGAAAATAACAATATTGGTCTGTTTTATCTTGTCATTCCTGAACTCACATTAGGTAGAGGCTTAGGTTTCTATCTGAAGACCCTAGATCTGTAATTAGGCAATGATTTTATTGCTTCTCATTAGAAGTCATGAACCAAAGAAACAATTGGGTTAGGAACTTCAGGGGGAAACTAGATGATGCATGAAACAATAATAACAATAATTATAATAATAACAACAATAACAACAACAATACTACTACTACTAAAACCCCCCTGGACTTTCAGGTATCTTCCAAATATGTCCTACATTTGCTAACAAGCATTTTCTCTTCCAAAGAATATTTTCTTCCCTGATTCCCTCTTGTAAACTAACAGATGTACTTTGGAGCTGGTGTTACCCCTAGGAGGGGGTAACAAGCAGAGGTGTGGCCTCAGAGAAGCCCCACACTTGGAATTCTTTATCCTCTGCCTCCATCTGCCAGCCTTGCTTTCGCATACCATAGGCAGCTTTTATGCCTTTTCTGAGGGTGCATAAATCAAGACAAGAGATTTTCACCTTCTGAATGACTCAGGAGCATAAGCCACCACTGTCACACACAGCTTGATGGCTTCACTGATGGAGAAGGTCAGATCTTCATTCCCATAGCAGAAGTCTGAGGGAGTAAAGCAATATGAGAAGACTATCACACAACCTTACTAAGTATGAAAGGAGCTAACACAGTTCCTTTTCCCCCTCTCCTCTTGCTTGCTTTTCATGTTAACAATGCCCAATAGGCTTTTGGACAGATAAAAATCTGTCTCTGTAAAGGAAACAAATGCTGCACTCCTACCTGAACCCTACTGCCCAGGAACTCAGTGGGTGAAACAGCTCTGAGCAGGTCACCAAATGCCTGTTTCAAACATCACCCATCAAAAGCTAAGTCTTCAGCTCATATATGGCAAGGACACATGTCAAATTAATGATAATTTTTATGCTCTCTAAGTTTTTTTCTTAGATGTTCCAACCACACAAAAAGTGAGGTTGATGTGCCACTGATTTGAGTTCTACTTCTCAAAAATCAATTCCCTTTTATACTCATAGCCACAGGGGTGCCAGCACAGAAGTGATTCTGTTTTGCTAGTGATTTCAGAAAAACGTTTCAAAAGCATTTAAGTTATATACTACAAATATCACTTTGGGCATAATTAGTTTTGGGCACTAAGAAACTAGAAAGAATAATATTTCTACAAGAATAATATTTTTAATAGAACTGTAGTCCTGTCTTCTGAAGTGACTTAGTTATGCAGGAGCCCAAGTCAAAGTTGAGGTCCTAAAGCATGTAAATAATAATTCTCACCTTCATATGGAAGATACCAGACACACAACATACTCATCTACAGTCTCATCATCAGCTCATACTTGAGAATTTTTAGAGATGTTTTCAATTTTTCTCCACAGAAACCTCCAAGATTTTATACAAATGTTTGGTACAATCCACGAAGAGGAAGAAATATTTCTGTTTCTGTACCACTTGTTAAAACTTTCTGTATCATAAAATCCCACTTTATTACAAAGCTTTAACTCCAAGGCCAGACAGGCTTCACAGTGCATCAAGATAGCCAGTATTTAAGAGAAGTGCAAATTTGGAAAACAAGTTGAAGATCCTTATAAAAATCACAAAGCAGCCAAATTCTTAAATGCAGCATTGCATGGGTAACTATCAAGAGACAGAATGTCCTGGATATACCATAGAGCCATATATATTCTGCTTTATGGTAAATCAACAGCCTCCCCAGGAGCTCAGCACTGCTGGATGTCTGAATTGTATCCATCATCATCCACTAGTCACAGTCTGCCCATGGGAGAGGATGCTTTTGTTTCCTGTGTGGAGCAGAGCAGAGGATGACACTGATCTTATCAGCATAATACAGTTTATCAGGCATCTTCATTCTTCACTCACACATGTTAAAATTCAAAATGCCACAGGCTAGCCTCAGACTAGAAGGCTTTAAGCAAGAAAAGTAGTTTTGCAATAAAATTAATTAATAATTGCCCTCCTGCAGAAAATATCAAAAGGGTGATGGTGATAAAGCCAATCTTAAAAGCCCCATGAGGCACAGGAGAGAGAAAGGACATTCCTAAAGAAGAGAAGAGCTCTGAAGAAATCATGCTGCACCAAATGTCTGTTGACTCAATAAACCAGAATTACTGAATACAGGATCCTTTACTATTACCTAATGACTTGAGAGGCTTTTCTGCTTTCACCAGCTCTAAGATGTCCAAAATGTCTGGAGTCTCTCCCTCCAAAGACTGCAGCAGGTCAAACAGGCACTGAGCTGACACTCCTTTGCTGGTTCCATTGTTTGTAACATCCTGTTCCAACAAGAGACATTTGTGTCATCCCAGCAGGAATGTTTATCTGGAGGTGTGGACAACCTTTGGTTTTGACAAAGGGTCCACATGGAGTTCAGGGACTCATTGCTTTCAACCAGTGAGCCTTGCCTGACTCAACAGACTGATGTTACTGCACACAGATCTTTACTGCCCTGTGAATGACAAAGATAGGTGTGCTGACTTCAAATTAAGATCCCATTAACATGCCTAAAATGTTAGAACATAATTAATGAACATTTCGAAACATGACTAATCTAGTCTTAGACTTCACATGTACTAAAACTTGGCCTTAAGCCTTTAATTCCTATTGCTGGATTCTAAGAATGGATTTGCATTTAAAGCATTATAAGCCATTATAACTCTTTAAAGCCATGTAAGTCCTTCTGAAATATATTTATACACAGAAATTTAAAGTGAGACCACATTTACTGGCCTGGACACCAGCAGCCTGCCATCTCAGCACCCTGCTCCATCAAGTGACGCACAGAAACCTGCAGAAATAAATCTGGACCTGGTTCTGTGCAGCACCAAGTGCTCTCTGCCTGTGACCTCTGATGGGGGCTGGCTGCACTCACAGGCTTCCCCCCCAGACAGGAGGGTGGCTGTGACTCACAGGGAACTCCAGGAGAGGGGCCACGCTGGCAAAGAGCTGCAGGATGAAGGGCTTGCGGTGCAGGACGTAGAACTGGCGGCACGCGAACTCGATGGCCTGGCGCAGCTGCGGGTTGCTCTCGTAGTCAGAGTACACCTGGGCACATGGAAAAGCACATGGAGGCTCTGCTCCAACTCTGCACCTCCTGAGCCCAGATTCAATCAATTACAGCGCTGGCATTCCTGACAGGTTTGTCTAACACACTGTTAGGGATGGAGACTGGACCATCCCTCCGTGGCAATGCATTTCACGGTGTCTTAGGGTACAAGATGTGCCTGGGGCTGTGTGTTCCATTCCCAATTGTCAGAGGTGGGGCAGT
>JAHXMQ010012342.1:2568247-2584980 GCA_020466415.1 Ammodramus savannarum pratensis | reverse complement strand
AACTGTTATTCCTATTCCCATATCTTTGCCTGAGAGCCCCTTTTCTTTGGAATTGCTTTTTTACCTCCCAGGAGTGGTATTTTAATAATTCAGCAGTTGACAATAATTGAGGGTGAGGATAGGAAAGAATTACAACTAGTTTCTCTCAATATGAAGTGATAATGAAGGGAGAATCCTTTGCAGGACTGAATGGTTACTGTTGAGAACTGTACACTATTTTATTTCAAATCTCTTGTTTCTCATTAATAAACCCATGCACTGCTTAACTGGATCCAAGTCATACTTACCTAATCATGGATATCAGACTTTCCAGCTACTACACAGCTTGTTTAGATAGCCAAAGCAAATCAATGGGTCTAATAATTGTTATCGGTTAACTAAGTGAAAATGAACATGTATAGGGATTCTTCTTTTCTGTATCTACATTATAATATTAAATCTCTACTTAGATACTGCCTTTGAGCCCTACAGAAATAATCCTTTTCATGTTTAAAAGAAATATTTTTTATATTTTATTTTCAGTAGCTGATTTTCAACAGGAAAAGAAAATCAGCTCACTTGATCATCTCTAATTGAAGAGAAACTCCACCTCTGACACTTCCAATATTTGTCATCCCTCACAAGAAAAGACAACATGCAGTTTTTCATAAATGTTTTGAGTTATTTTCATACTTTAAAAGTTAATATAATTTAGTTTCAATTAGCAAGTAGTAAATCCTGATATTTCAACTATTTCCTAAACTGCAGACACACCTGAAGTAAAAACCACGGAGAAATGCCTAAGGGGCAAGAACTGTTTGGAAATTTCACATTTTTGTGTGGAAGTACAGAGAAAGGAAAACAGAAATTTATTTACTTAACACAATGTAGAACAGAACATTTAGTAATTTACTCAAGTAGGAAACAGAAACGTAATTTGGGCCATCCCATTGTTGCCTTCATGGGGAATCTAAAATCTCTTATGAGGACTCAGCAGATCGAAGTTTCCCTGTTGTCAATTCCATCATGGAATCACAGGATGGTTGTAAGGGACTTTAAAGCCCATCCAGTTCCACCCTGTGCCATGAGCAAGGATACTTTCCACTATCCCAGGTTGCTCCAAGCCCTGTTCAAGCTGGCCTTGAACACTCTCAGGGATGGGGCAGCCACAGCTTCTCTGGGCAACCTTTGCCAGAACCTCAGCACGCTCACAGGGAAGAACTCACGGGAAGTTCCTCTCATGGGAAGAATTCCCTGCCAAGGTGTGACCTGCAGCTGCTCCCTGTCAGCAGGACATGGCAGCATTCCCTGGGATTGCCCCTGGGCAGGGCTCACCTGCAGCATGCTGGGCAGCACCCACTGGTAGCCGCTGAGGGAGAAGAGGTGGTTGAAGTGCACGGCCGTGTTGATGACGGTGGCGGTGTACTGCCTGAGCAGGGCACTGTCCTCGGGGTGCAGGATCAGGGCACCGTTGAACACGTTCAGGAACAGCATGATCTCATCCCCCCATGGGAACTCGCTGGGCATGCCAAGGAACATCTCTTCCAGCAGCTTAATCCACAAGCTTTTCTGAAGGGTGTCTAGACCAAAGAGCTCTTTGCCGGCTGCAGGGGAGAAGAGCAATCACCAGCAGTCAGCTCTGTCCACCACAGCCAGCCTCACCTCACTGCAAAGAACCATCCCACAACCACCACCACAACCATCTCACAACCCCATCACCACAGGCCATCCTTCTGCCTTTTAAAAATTATTTCCCCCATCCTGTGTTTCTTTAAGTGCCCACAGGGCTTGAGCAAACCTTGACTGAAAGCATCAATATGAAGAATGACAATATCACACAGTTCATTAATCTGCTGGTTGGACACTCTTCCCTTAAAAAGTGGAAGATCTGAGCTTGCACATGCATCACCTGCCCCACACAGAGGCTGTGCAGATTTATGCTCAGGTTTTATGTCCCAAGTGTCCCACACATTACAGGAAACTGATGCAGGGTTACAATGATGCTTGTGAAATCAAGTGCCTTTAGGCCTGATAAAGAACTTGCCAATGCTTACCACTGTGCAACAACGGCCTATTTAACCTATTTAACATCAGGCTGGAAACCCTGCTTTACATCCAGAGCTAAGTTTCTGTGTGTACTGTTTCTTTATCCCTGCTGCAGAATTTGCTCAGTCTTCCTTGGATGTCAACTGCTTCCTCAAAGCAGATGGCAAAGGACTTTGAACAATCCTTTTTAGATAGTCTCATGCATAACTTTAATACTCAATTAAAATTTATTCTCATTTGGGTACAAAGCAAGTGGCCTTGCCTGGAGAATTTCAACAGTGAAGCCCTTTCTGCTGCTGTGCTTACAGACCAACAGCTCTGTATCGGTTTCCTCAGGAAGAGATTCATCAGCTTCCAGAAAAGCTGCAAGCCTGTGTGTTTCTAAGGCAAATGAAGCACTCATTGTGATGCCTTAAGGGGCTGGAACAGAGGCTAGACAGAGTTAAGAGGAATAAAGAGGACATTTATTGAAGAGCCTTCAAAGGCCACATCCTGACAGTACCGGAGCCACAGTCATGGCTCTGCCTGGATGGCTCCAAGATGGGAGCAAAAGAGGGCTTGGTCACGAGACCTCACATTTTTACAAGTTTTGGTCCATTAGCATATTGGAACTAATTGTCCAATTACAGCTCCAGCCCATGAGATCCCATCCTTCTTGTTTTTCTCTCTTCAGTCCATGTTGTTTATGCTCTTGGGTCTGAGTTTTGGATCAGTTGTCCTTGAGAAGGAATTGTTTTGTCTCCCTACTCTGAAGTGAGCTTACCAACCCTTAATATGAAGCCCAGACCCACACACTAAAGCAGCACAGAACCTGAAAAATACAAAAGCTAAACCCTGAGGCATCAGCTGAACCCCGTGTGCCTTGTCCAGCCCTCCATGAGAGCAGCCAGGGGCTCGTACCTCGGGGGTCACTGAAGAGCGAGAACTCGGCGTCGATGGCGCTGCGGGGGAAGGAGGGCAGGCGCAGCAGGTCCTCCTGCAGCATGGACACGTGGGACTGCTTGTGGGCTGGAGGGATCTTCTGGGTCAGTGAGATCAGGAACAGCACCCGCCCCACCTCCTCCAGCTTGCGGGTGAACACCTGGCAGGGAAACAGAGACAAATCTACATCAGCCTAATCCAGAAACCTTTAAAATATCCATGCACTTCAGCAGGTTCATTTCTATGGCTTGCTCTTGACAAGGTTTCTGCTGTTGAGATGACTCTGAGGTGTTAGAAAGTTTTTTTTTTTCCCAGCTTCGAGACTGAGGAAGAAGACAGGATTCTTTGGCTCTCGTTCTCAAGGTTGTTTATTTTTTTTTTAATCTCCAACATTTTTTCTCTGACCCACCGAGGTCTGTCTGGCAGGTTAGGTTGAGGCACACTGACCACCCTCAAGGTGATGCTATCTTTTTATACTAAAAACTTTGTGTACGTTATTTATAATAATTATTTAATATTTATTACTTATGTTAGACAGTTTGTCTCTAAATTAATCTAGAAGTTCTACTATCACAGTAGAAGAGGTTAAGAAGAAGTAGGAGGAAGGACAGGGCATGCCTAAATTCTTCTATTTTGCTTCTTGAATCTTCATTCCAAAACTCCAAAATTCTACTTTTCTACTTTGTGATAAATTCACTATTATTTTATTCAAACTCTTGTGGTTTGTAACTTTTTGTACAAAGTTGGTAATTGTTTCTATGGGTTAAAATCGAAGGCACACGTGGTTTTGACTCTGTGCTAAGGTTTTTGAGTTCTCTGTCAGGGTTTCAAGTCCTCCAGGGCAGTCAGAGGAATTACTTGGGTTCTGATAGCTCTGATCCAAGGGATGCTGCACTCATGGCTCAGAGGATCACGGTAAAATTCACAGGGCTGCTGCTGCACCTTCTCTCTAGGATTTGTGTGACCACTGTTCCCCAGCCCAGGTCTCCAAGGTGGATTGTGTTTGTAAAAATGGATCTAACAACATTTTCAGTCTTCTGGAGGACGCAAAGTGGTTGGGGAACAATTTTCAACTTTGCCCTGGGTTTTTCTGTAGATTAATGTAAGCCCAAAGGTGGTCAGAGAAACCAGCCCCAAACTGAAAGCCACATGTTTGTATTTCCTCTCTTCAAGGCCCTAGATTAAAGTCAACAAGGAGTTGGAATTGCTATCTACCTTCTGGGATAAGACATCTGGCCATGAAAAGTATATTTATAATTGCAAAAGAAAAGTACTCAATTAAACAAAGCAAGTATTTCTCCAAGTAAAAAAGTACTTTTTTTGCTGCTCAGTGGTGGTTGCTACACTGTTGCTTTCTTTTCTGAAGCTGGATGTTTTTCAGCAACATCTTGCATGACTACAGAGAAGCCAGCAAATGTGTGATACAAGTTTTTACCTTAGAAATATTTTGGGCTCTGAGTGCTCTAAATATAAAAATGTGGAAAGCAAAATAATGCCGTGACAAAAGTGTGAAGCCCATTATAAGCATTTTTGGATCATGTAGAGTGTATTAAACTCATTTATTTGTGGGACACCTCCTAGAACCAGAGTAATTTCTGTCAGAGAAGCAACCAAGTTGATCCCAAGTAATTTCAGATTGTTATTGACTTTTGACTGACAGATGCAGCAAATGAAATATTGTCCTATTCTGTGCCCCACACATATGAGATGGCATTGACTTTCTTTTTCACTATTTTAGCTGCTAGTAGCTCTTAAGCAGCATTATAGCTGCCTTTTATAACCACTCATGATGGTATTTTCCTATTCTCAGTAAGAACACAATTACAATAGCTGATTTTTGGCTACAAAAACACAACTGTTAATACTAAATGCATAATGCACATCCTTTTTTAAATTATCTGCAAAATGATCCATTAGAAGGAAACTGGCTGGAGAGAGCTGGGGAGGGGGGAATTCACATCCCACTCTAATCTTCCTGCAATAATGTACAGAATAAGTGGCCCCAAGGCAGATTTCACCCTGACTGCTACTTCTGCAGCAAAGCTTTTGATCTGCATGCAGCATGAGGAAAAGTCTTTAAACAAGGAAAAAAAATATTTTCAGGGTTTGTTTCTGGTTAGAGATATGAGTTACCTGTTTCTGAATGAGCTCTTGACCCTTTTCTGGATGCATCTGCACCAGGTTGAGCTGGGGAGAAACTGACCTCCGGAAAGGATAAATATCACGGACGTAGGTCTGTCAGGAAAGGGAAAAAAGTGCATTTTAAACAAATGTAATCACTATGGCATCACTCAACAGAATGGAAAAAAGGGCCCTTTAGCCCTTTCTGAAGGGAAGGCTTTCAGACAGTGTCAGGCATCATAAAAGAGCATAAACAGAAGAGAAATCTGATCTGTTCTAACAAAACTAGACATTCTTGTCTTCTGCCTCTCCCTCTTCTCTCAAATTCCAATCTTTCACCACACACAGCTAAAGATGTGATGCTCACAGGACAGAACTCTATTTATAGGATATTTGTTCTCCTTTAGATAACCCTGATGTTTAAAAAGAAGCCAGATGAAAAGTCACAGGGACTTGATCTTTGCCTCACCTTGTTGTAATGAATGAGATTCCAACGCTTATCCATTAAAAAATAATGAGAAGACTGAGTTTCAGGTATGTTAAAGAACTCCAAACACTCCTGAAAAGAAAGAAATCAAAATATCCTGTTACTTTTTAGTTGCTTTGTACAAATACCACAACATCCAAAAGAAGAATATCCATCTAATAATTTATAAAAGTACAAACATGCATGCCTCAATCAGACTGGCACACTGTTGTGGCTTTAATTATTTATTTCTTTTTTTAACCATGAAGTACCTGAGTATGTTTGTGATAATCAAAGCATGCTGACCTCACAATCCTGAAGACTGGTGGTTAATTATATTGATGTCTTGATACCACACATATTTGTCTGGCTGTATGAGCCATATGGGCCTGGGTATTTATCAAGATTTAGTGACAGGTGTGTCCTGGGTTCTCTCCCAAATTTGCTCTGAACCAGGACAAGGTGGTATGCAGAGACACTGAAGTTCTGGCACTTCAAAACACTGAGATGTGATTCCCAGTAAAATTTAACACACTCAGTCAAACTGAAGCCTTTACAAATCTGTTTTCTATGTGGCTCAATTAAAACCACTCAGGAAATTTTTGGCAGAAAGTGACCGCATAGCTCCTGGCTACCAAAATATTGTTGTGGCTACTGAGCCATCATTTTCACTCTGATCTTGATCAATTAATTTCTCATCTCTAGTGCTGATAAAACCAAACATTTAAATGATTTGTGTATTGATCAAAGGTATACAGCAAATACCCAGCAAGCTGCAGTGTTTCCAAATGTAGTTGCATTTGAGAGGTTTGGGATTTCTGTGAATTCAGAGCATCTTTAATATCCTTAAATGTGGGATCCTGTTTATTGCAACCAAGCTCCCCTCCCAGGGAGACAGACATCCCTGTGAGAAGAATTTCCCTCCCTGAGCCTGGGACAGGATGATCAGGCAGAATGGATTGCTGGCATGCAGGTATGGCAGGTAAATTTAAGTTTGTCCAGCTCAAACACTCACTCCTACCTTCAGCAGAGCCTCAAACTGTGTGTCCTCATGGACTGGTAACTGTGTTGGGATGTCACACTCATTCTGTCCGTGCACAACAAGGGTTTTTGTGCCTGGAGGAAGAAAAGTTGTTGCATTTTCCCTGGTTTCTTTAATTAACTCAATTTTAGGAGTCTGCCCATGGAGGAAGAGTGGTACTTGAAATTCATTCCTGGACAGGCAGACTAAATGAGTCCTGTCTGGAATCATTAAGCAGTGTTAACATATTCTCCCGCTTCCTCAGTTTAATGAGAAATTGAGCTGTTCCTAAAAGGATGAGCTGATTTTAGCAGCAGCTGTCAGCTCTGAGGAAGAAACATGCCAAAGGTCAAACCTGTTTATCAGCAAGATATCTCGAGCCTGAATGATAGAGTTTTACAAGATGCTGCTCCAGCCTTTCACAGTCCAACTGGCACAAAGCTCTGGGCTGAAATACTGTTCCAATTCACTTTCTGACAGCTTCTTTTAGACCTCTTAAAGTGGTTTTCTGAATCTCAAGGAATCAGCAGTAGAATTTACTGTCTGAATACTCAACTGAAGGAAAATTGCCTTAAAATATGCAGCCACTAGTAACAGGTTTTTTTCTGATCCAGTCCTGATGTATCTTACTTTTGGTTAAGTGGGCCATAAACTTTGAAGTGAAGTAAATTTAAAGACTTATTTCTTATACCTGGCATTGAGGCAGTCACCAGCAGCTTCACTTCACACTGTTCCTTCTTCATGGTCTGTTTGAGATCCTTGAAGAAGAGTCCTTCAACATAACCCACCACTTCCCAAAGGAAGGTGAGAGTGGCAGAAATGGCATCCATGCCCCATTCACACGGAGTCCGTACAAAATACATGATCAATCCTACCTGCAGGGAATGAGAAAGAGGAATATCAGGTTGTACACACTCTTTTAACTGTGCAGAGCATTGAACACAGAATATTCTGTAACACAGAATAACAGTATTGTTCTACCTTTCTTCATTCAGAGGGATAAACTCGTTAAACTTTCATCTTGAAATTTTATACGTATTAAAGAACAATCTGCCTGTACTATTCTTCCTTTTTCTAGAGATCATGAGGACTGGGGGCAAAATGTACTCCTGCCTTAAGCACCACTGCAGATGAGGAGAAGTGAGAATGTCTGCAGTTATAGATTTCCTGTTCTTTATGCTCTGAAATGCTGCTAAGTAGACAACTCACAAACTTCAGAAGGCTCCCTGGAGAAGCATACATCTTGTCTGCTTCACCTCCCAACTACACTTGTCCAGAGTCTTGAAAGAAGTTGATAGATCTGCCCCAAGAGGACTGTCCATCAGCAAAGCACTTTCTGAACTCAAATTAAGTAAAATAATTAAAAGTTTTTGGTGCTGGGACCCTTCTAATTGTCTTCAGCTCATTGGCCAAGGTTCAGTTCAGAAATCCATGACAGGCTGCTCAGGGATTTAATGAAAACAGAAAGGTTCCTTTTCCTCTCCCCAGAAGGCCAGACAGGCTGGTAGAAACCTGGTGGCTTGCACCCACAACCAGGAGCAAGTATGAGCTATATAAGAAAAATTGAGTGCATTTATTGCACACATGAAGGCAAAGGAGAGATTCTGAGCTGCACAGTGGGCCCACAAGCTACTCACCAAGTAGTTAAAGAGGATATGAGATGTCTGGGCAGGAAAGTCTCCGATGTTCAACAAAAGCTTCCTCAGCATATACATCAGCTCATCCTGGAAGAAAAGCAAAAGTTTTTTTCTTCCCATCATTCCTCTGCCATGTTCCCTAAGCTGCTCAAAGCTTGGCTGGGAGCAAAATCTTTGCTTAGAGCTGATAAATCAGCTGTGTCCTGTTTACATCAGGGGACAAAGATTGAAGCCAAATGATGGCATGCTGCATTATAACAGCAAATGTTCTTCCTCCAGTGATGTCCCTGGAGTGGAGGAGCTGTGTCCCTGTCCCTGGGGAGGGGCAGCTGTGTCCCTGTCCCTGGGGAGGGGCAGCAGTGTCCCTGTCCCTGGGGAGGGGCAGCAGTGTCCCTGTCCCTGGGGAGGGGCAGCTGTGTCCCTGTCCCTGGGGAGGGTACCTGGCGATTGCTGATGGTGAGCTTCTCCAGGAAGTGCCGCAGAACTGTAGAGGGGTCCTCAATCAAGCAGTTCCACAGGACCTGCTGGGCAACAGCACTGACTGGGAGAGAGAAAGGAGACCAGGTCAGAACTGCCTCTTGGAAGAGCCATGAACTGCTGTACTCAAAATAACCTCCCTAGTCCTCTTCCTTACTCTGCCATATTTTATACTGAACACCCAAGACACCATTTGATGCACTGGAATTCCTGGTAACCAGTGCAGTGATCCCAGAAATAATAATCACAGGTCGAATATTTGAACCTTCCCTAACTACTGGTGATATGACATGAAGCACTTCACAACTGCTAAGGAATGATAAAGAAATAACTGATTGGATTCATAACTCGAGACGGAAAAAACCCCAGCAGCTGAGAGAAATAAATTCATGTACTTGTTTTGTTCATGCAAATAAGTTCAATTTCATGGTGATTCATAGAATGATTTGATCTGGTGTTGGTGAACAGTATTAGATAGTCAGAGGGGAATTGTGTTGATGATCAACTGCCTCAAGTGCAATTAATTGCAATTTTCTGAAGGTCAACAACAACATAGAATTACGCATTATTTTGTTTTCACTACTTAGTTCCTGATCACAAAATCACATTTTTTAGAGGGCTGGCTACATACAGCTAAAACTGAATACAAAATGTAACAGGAAGTTAAATCCACAACTAGCTGACATGATGAGTGAGAGATGAAGGAAACAGAACAGCCCACCAAGCCCACCAGGTATTACCACTTTCAATAAAACAAATACAAGGAAAGACATCATAGACCATGACCAAAATGTTCAGGCTGTGTATAGGTGCCTTTCTGCTTGTCATAGGAACACAAAAATATGAGTGGGAATAGATCTCCAGAGGTCTCCAGTCCAAGCCCTGCTTGGAGCAGGGCTGTCACTACACTAGGTATATTAACCACAGCTATCACTAGTCAGGGCTTGATAACCCCTGTGCATGGAGAATCAACAGAAATTATGCACTTGGTGATTAACTTCCTTCACAATTTGTAAACTGAACTTCCCAAGTTCTAACTCTTTGTTTCCTTTGAATCACACCAAACAAGCCCAGCTCCTACAATTCCTCCTCAGAGAACACTTGTGTTAGACCTCTTACCATCCTTGTATCCCCCCATTAAATTTTTTCATCTCAATATTTCTTTTGGGCCTGTTCCCATCCTTGTATCCCCCCACTAGATTTTTTTTAGCTTCTCAACATTTCTTTTTAATTAGGGGCTTTTTTAGGCTCCTGAAAGGGCAAAAGCCCCTCAATGCCAAATACAAATTATGTAGAAAATGAATAGGAAAACCCTACAAATGTACATTTCTATTGCAAATCTACATTCAAAGTTTTGAAACTGGTTCTGCCATCCTTAAGCAACAAAGCCTTGAAGTTTAATGGAGGTCAATACCAGCAACTCCATCCTCCCGGACTTCTCCATCTTCCATCAGGTGGACAATGGGGAGCACTGCAGCACAGATGCATGCTGGAAACACAGCCTGGGGTGGCTGGGGGACATGGTGGTTTGGGGTGTGCTCCGTGGTGTGTTCTTCATCTGGAGCAGTGAGAGGAAGAGGAGTCAGGGAATACACTGTGCTACTGTGCAGACAAACATTTATGTTAGTGCCTGTACGTGCAGAACAAAGATCAGAACACAGTTCACTGTGCAAGCATGACAGGTTTGCTGCTATTTCAAAGTACAAATGGAGCCTCCAGCCAATTTCTTGTTCAAGAATTTTCACTGTAAATACGTAAATTTTCAATTTACATTTCTTTTCTTGTAGGCAACCCAGTTCCTTCTGCTAAAATCTCTTTTTTCAGCTAGAGTGCTCCCTGTAGCACTACTACAGGCAACAGGGGTGAATAAAATAATGAGGGGGAGCAACTTATTATAAAGTAGCTCAAGCTTGGGAATATATTTGACAAAAGGAGCTTTATGGCTCAACAGGAAAGGCTTCCAGTGAATGAATCCTAGGAGGGAATGCTGCAAAGTGAGGTCACCCACCTTCTGCACTGACTGCTGAGCGCACCGACCACACGGATCCGCGGCGGAAGGAATAATTCCTGTGGGAGGTGCTGGAGGTGCAGGACGGGCTCACAGACAGGCGGCGGGAGGCCAGGTTGGCAACTTCTTCTACTGACAAACAGAACAGGAAATGTCAATCCAGATCCAGCCAGCAGCCTTCAAGGAAGCTTTTCAAGGACAGCAATTGCAACCCAATCAGAACGCTGAAAAATTTTCAGATAATTGTGTAGAATACACAATTTAAAAGCTGTAAAGATCAGTCAGAGAGGTTATTTGCTCATAATTTGGGAAACAGCAGAACATTGGTGCATAAGGGTTCATAAGGGTGTTCAGTGCTCTGATGCATCACATTTTAACAGAGAAAACCCTGAAAAATTTCTGGAAAAAGCCCTGAAAAAATAACCCTGGAAAAAGTCCACTAAACCCTGGGGAAAAACTCTGGAAAAATATGGGAAAACCTCTGGAAAATACTGGAAAAACCTCTGGGGAAAACACAGGAAAAACCCCTGGAAAAACTTCTGGAAAAAGCCCTTCAAAAAAACCTGGAAAACCCCTGGAAAAAACCCTGGAATAACCCCTGGAAAACCTCTGGAAAAAGCCCTATAAACCCCAGAAAAAAAACTCTGGAAAAGTCCTTGAAAACCTCTGGAAAAATCCTGGAAAAACCTCTGGAAGAACACAGGAAAAAGCCCTGGAAAAGCCCCTGGAAAAACCTATTCATCCACTCCCTGTTAGCCATCATTGTTGCTGGTGCTCAGTTTTTCTTAAGAACTAGGATTTCTGCTTACAGATTTTTCAGAGTATGCTTAGATCTCATCTACTCTCTACTCACCTAATGGCACACACCTTGGAATGCCTTTAATGAAGTTTTTGTGCTCTGTTAACCTGGGCCAGTAAAACTCCTCACCCACAGACTAAGCTTATTGTCACTTATGTCATGTTTGGCTGACTCAAAGTTTGGTACTGAGCTTGATCTGGTCTCCTGGGCTCCCCCAGTGTTCACCACAAAGGTAGAAAACCTCAGGGGCAATTTAGAATATCTTAAGTTCTGTTTCTTAAGACAGGTACAGCCAAAGAGCAATTCCTCCCATCCTTTAATTATTAAAGAGCTAAAGTTCAGAAAGATGGATTTCATTCCTAGTGTTACATATTCTCTTGTGTTAAATCCTGCAAGAAAATGGGAGCTTTGAGATGTTAAATGCTGGCAAGTTCCACTGAAGTTGGGGCAGATGGGGTCAGTGTCTTTATCACCCAGTAAGAACTCAATATATCCAAGGTTTTGTCCCTTTTTTGGTACTAATTTTCAAATACACTTTTTCTCAATGACTTGGACTCGTCAACAAATGGACAAGGCTGGGACCTTCTTAACACTAAAAATCAGTTTTCCTGGACATCATTGCCCTAAGCAGTGCTCTAGAATTTTCAAATACACTTTTTCTCAATGACTTGGACTCGTCAACAAATGGACAAGGCTGGGACCTTCCTAACACTAAAAATAAATTTTTCCTGGACATCAATGCCCTAAGCAGTGCTCTAGAATTTTCAAACACACTTTTTCTCAATGATTTAGACTCTTCAACAACTGGATGTGGTTGAGACCTTCCTAACACTAAAAATCAATTTTTCTGGACATGGCTGCCCTATGCAGAGCTCTGTGTTTGTGGGAAATGCTCTCAGGTTGCTGGAATGCAGTCCCTGGTCCCAGAGCACACCTTCCTCTTCCTGCTCAGAGCTTGGTGTACAGGATGGCTCGTAGCAGGCCTCCTGAGTGATGGGGATGGCAGTGATGAGGCTGGCTTCCCTGCCCAGGCGCTTCTTCTCCTCCTCCTGCTGCAGGTTCTTCAGGATATGCTCCGCTCGCTGGTGGGAACGGGACACAGCTCGGGCAGAAAAGGACTTCTGTTGGGAGCAAGAGAGAAGAAACACAGCCTGAAGCTGTTAGGTAAGGTGCACACAGATTTTCTGACAAAGGCTTCACCTCAGTGACATTGAGCAGCTCAGTTTCTAAATATAAATCAGACTGGTATCAGCTAAACAGAGATTCACCAGGAGAATTATTGGAAATAAACCTACAATGAGCTTTGGTGCAAACTCCTCCCAGGAGACACCATAGGAGTCAGTGCAGACTAAATTGTCTTTCAGGCAGTTGTAGTGAAAAAACCCTTCTCTTGGAGAGAGAGCAGCTGTGTGCTCCCAAGATCTAAGTCAGTGCCTCTCACAGGGATATGAGGTGCAGTGCAGTACCTCAGTGAACAAACAGAAAAGCTTTATGCCCATGTAGAAAATTCTGTGTCCTACACTGACTATACTAGATTTTTTCCCAACAATCTCAGAGTTAATCCACATCTTTTGGCTTAATTTACCCCACACCTCTCCAGAGAAGAAGCAGTGCTTACTCTCAGGATGTCTGCTTACCGACTGATCTTCATTGATAGGGTCCTGCACGCTCCCACTGCACTGAGGGACCCAGGGAGGGTCAAACATTGGCACAGATGGCATCCCCAGCACAGGAGAAGGCAGAGTGAAGTTTATACTTGGAGGAGGAATCTAAACAAAACCATGAAAGACATTTTGTTACAGCCAACTATTATTGTCAGTATTATTAATCAAACATGAACACAAGTACCCAAGGCATAAATTAACTCTGCCAATTTTTCCCACCTTTGTATCTCACTGCACTGTAGCACCTTGTATGACACTCATCTTCTCTCATATTTCCTGACCTGACTCCCCATTTTATTCTCTCTATTTTATACAGGACTTCTCCATATCACCTCCCCTACTAGTGAGAGTTATACAAACTTTTTTTTCCCTAAACAGAATTTCAGGAAATGTCATGGCAGTCTGTCATTACACATCTATCCCACAAGGCAAGCTGTAAATATCATCATTAAGCTTCACGTGTCTCTTATCTACCTTGAAGATCTGCTGTGCTCCCTCTTCCATCCTTGGCCACACTTGATATCTGAACCTCCAGAGTGTGTGAAATTTAAGGATGGCATTCAGTCTTTGCACTGTTTCTGGGTGATGGAATTCGGACATCAGCATGTCAGAAACAGCCTCTGGCACTTTGACAGCACACAGCAGGAACATGGCAGCTGCAGGGAGAGAACAGCTGATCACCTGTGTTTCTCGATAATATATTTATTTGGCAAAGAAAATCTGCAGGTGTACAAACCCGCACCAAAAGAAACCCCATAAATAGGATCACCAATGTACCAGGCCTAGAGAAAACTGTATTGTGCTTCATGAAACCAAGCACATGTGATTCCACCTTTTGGAGCCACACAGCATTACAGCTGAAGCTTGCAAATTCTTCTGGAAAATATGCATTTTAAAATAGAGTACCCCTTTGATCTTCTCAGCCATGACTTGTTCAAAATAAGAACATCTCTTGAAGTAAAGGGACTAATTGAGTTTGGCCTTCAAAGACTCCACGTCCAAGTGATTTCTGCATTGATTAATCAAGGCGGATTTAAGAGAAACTCTGCCTTTAGCAGAAGCTCTGGAACAGGAGCCGCAGCAGAAATCATCTGGATATTCTCATGCATAAAACCACTTCTTAGTTAAGTGGGTTCCATGCAATGATCCCAGTCTGTCTCCAAGACAAAGGACCAAGCAAAACAGCATGATGGCAGCTGAGGCAGGACATTCCCTCTGCCACAGAAAGGTTTATTTAGCCTTTCCACCACCTAGTGCACAGCTCTAGACATCCTTCCCCCCCTCCATGAAGAATTGAGGTGACTCAGGCCAGACAAAGGTCAAGCACTGAGTTATCCCTGGTGCCACAAGTGAAACTCCAAATAAACAACTGAGTGTAAAACCAGGTGGGAGGAAATAAGCTACAAATTCCTGAGAGACAGCTTTACAGTCTATAAAAGCTACACAAAATTCTACAGAGACAGAGGTCTCCTACACACTCCCTGAAATGTACAGGGGATATTCTCCATCTTCTCCTGCAAGGTCAGATGTGACTCCACAGATACTTCCCCTGGGAATTGAGAGGAAAGATTCCATGTGTACCCCATCACCAGTACATTGGATTTTAAGCTGTACTGTTTCTTTGCTACCTGTAATATAGGTAACTCTATTGTGCACTGTGTGTTCTCTACTAGTAGCTATTTTTGTTTTATTCCTGTGTAGCAAATAGTCTGTTTAAAAGCTTATGTATGTTAATTTTGTGTCTACTAAATAAATAATTTATTCTATAATGGACCAAATCGTCCATTATTAAAGAACCTGAGAGTGAGAGTAGGTTTTGGGGTGCAGGCCACCCCAACAAAGCTACTGCCTGCTGCCAGAGGCCTGGGCAAAAGGCAGGGACTTATCTAAGCTCCCATGTCTATTTGGAATAGTTGCTTTGATGGATCATATTTGAATATAAAGAGACATTAATTAAAGTACAGACTGATGGAGGCCAATCAATGCAGATGGTGTCTGAGGGGCACTGCAGGAGGCAGAAGCAGAGGGATTCCAGTTGCTCTGGGAGCTCAGTGGTGTCAGAGAATCCATGGCTTCCTTGACCAGCAGCTCCCTGCAGAGCACTGAAGATGATTTCTCTACATTTGGTGGCTGCTCCTCCACAGTAGCAAGAAAACATTTGCCAGTGTTTTCTTCAATGTTTATTCAGCAGGTGCTAGGCCCCAGAGCAGTGTTTGTGGGAGGACAGGACAACAAGGCTACTCTCTGACTGCCTGGGCTCCTGGTGCTGCTCAAAATCTGTGGGGACCTTCAGAGAGTTCCTTCTGCTCTCTGATTTCCTCCAACTATAACAAGTCTTAGTAGGACACATGTAAAAGGGTGAGTTCATTCTGAGGCAACCAAGAACAGAAACAGCCTTGGGAGAGGTCAGCAGATGGTGCTGCAGTACATGAACAAGGCATTGTTTTATCCAGCTCCTGTTTTTTTTTTATCCAGTTTCTGTATAGCAGCACTGGCTTTGACCTCAATGAATGCAAGTTATGTTTGGGCTGTATTCACCTTCTTCTAAAAAAAACTACTACAGACCCTCAAATGGATTTTAATCCCCCCTTCAGGAAAGGGAGAAGAAGGAAGATGTATTTCAGAGGCTGCTTTGGAGCAGCAGCCAGACAGCACTCCTCATCCCATTCCCTGTAGCCCATGCAGATTTTTTATTAGAATCACAGAATCATTAAGGTTGAAAAGGACCTCTAAGATCATATAGTTTAAAAAGTATCCAAAATTATTCCATCAGAAAGGGACTTGAAGCAGAGAAAGGAGTAGTGCATCAGGCAGATTATTTCTTCATCTGAATCTATTAAATAAATATCCTCTATATCATTTAGACCCCTCATTCTTCTTGCTGTCCTAACAGCATCTGTTACACATAAATATCTCACTTCGGGGACCAAAATTGTGCATTTAAGTGCTGTGTTCTAGGTAATTGTACATCATGCTTTACAGTAGCATTAACACTTTGAATTGCTAAGGAAATATTTCTTCTGACACATTCTGTTTATTTTTTCACAGCTGATCATTAGGTCAGTCATCTTTTGGCCAAGGGATAAAAACTGAACCTAGATAGTTTCCATGGGAGAAGATCCAAGCTCAAAGCAGAAAAATTCTTATTACTACTTTGCAACAACATATATGATTGTAATAAATTTCATGCCAGGTGCAAAATTTCAAAGTACTACTTTCACAGGTATATGATGTCCTAATCATCTGTCTTAACGATGCCTCTCAACTAAATGTCATCAGCAATCATCTCTGTACTTTAAAACCAAGTGGAAATGGAAAATTTTAGATATTTAGTACAATAACAGTACTTAATGAGCAATGCTGCTGTCTCCAGGCAACATGGGAATTTTCCTTACAGCCTGGCAGGAGCTATGACAGTTTCACTCTCATTCCCTGTGTCAGTTTTGGTATGAGCTCTCAATTGGTACTGATACCTCAGGTTTTAGATTTTATATTTTTCAGATTCTGTGCTGCTTTAGTGTGTGAACTTCATGTTAGGGGATGGTGAGCTCCCTTCACAGAGCAGGGAAACAAAACAATTCCTTCTCTAGCTGG